>JAKTUH010000064.1:0-10079 GCA_030556585.1 Geotrichum carabidarum
TTTTTTTTTTTTTTTGTGAATTCTTCTAAAGCAAGTGTTTCAAAGGTATGAGCAAAGTGTACATGCCATTTATATATACATAGAAATGTATGTGGGTGCACTCCACTCCATATGTTTTAGAATATAAAACAGAAACAAAAACGCGTTTGCCAGTTGGCAGTTGGCAGTTGGCAGTTGCAATGGCAGGTGTTGGTGTTTGGTATACAGAACATTGGCAGGCCCTCTTTCATGGGTTCTTTTTATTCATGCACAGCTATTTTGCTAAGCGAAGCTTTTTTTTTTTTTTTTTTTTTTTTTTTTTTTTTTTTTTTTTTTTTTTTTTTTTTTTTTTTTTTTTTTTTTTTTTTTTTTTTTTTTTTTTTTTTTTTTTTTTTTTTTTTTTTTTTTTTTTTTTTTTTTTTTCACTTCATAGAGGCCTGTACTTTGCGTCAGGGCGGATTGGACAGTTTGCTCTCTAAGCTATAAGCTAAAAGCTATATAGTTGCCATCCAGAGTGGAACATGGGATATTTGTGTGTGCATGATATCTTGTAGTAGTGGTAGACTACTTTCGGAGGGTGTGGTGTGGGATCAGAGAAAGTACTGGAGCCCATATGCATGTCGAAATACAAAGTGCAATATTGAGAATTCATGAGCTATAGCTAGCTGTCGTGTTCCCTTACATACGTAGTCTTGAGGTAGTGAGAATAATTCTGAATGGGGACTGGCCATGTAAGGGTGGGCGAGCCCAAGTTAATATTGTGTATACAGAGAGCGCCATTGCAATTCAACGACAACTTTTTTGGGCTGCAACATGCATATCGCATAGATCGCACTGCTAACGTATACTCTTGTATACATTGCGATCTCTCTGGCACCGGTCTCCATATATATATGGCTGTCACACCGGCGGCCGTTTAAATTGGAGGCTCTATAGTTGGTAAACAAACCAGATTTTTCAAAAGACTGGGTCCAGGATTCTGGAAAAGTTGAGTGGGTGTGTGTCGCTTCGGGAGGCAGTTTAAAGTCAACAAGTTGTGTCACCCATGAATATATTACAGAAATTTTATCAGTGGATGAGAGAGCTCTGTGAAGTAGTGACGGCTACTTGAGATGGTGGTCAAATTAGGACATGTCTCGTAGTTGAACCGATTGATTATAACCGGCGGCTTTGAACCCAATAATACTTTTGTGCTATAGATGCTCCATCTTTCTCTATTTTACTTGTAAATGGGGTTGAAAAGACTGAACCTGAGCTACTCAGTGAACAACAACGCTGAAATCCATGAAAACAGACTTCCAGAGAGAAATGAAAAAAAAGCCGTATTGAAATTGACTGGTGTAACCCGTCGTTATTGTTATTATCAATTTTATATTCATTTAATTAGGTTTCACACATGATTTTCGGGTTTTTTGCAGGTTTTGCAAGACTTCCATGATGGAATGAAAATAATAATAATAATGATTAACTTTGATGAATATTAAAATGAAATGCAAAAAGGAAAAACACCATGTGGCTGCACCAGTTATAACGCCTACATGTCCTGCCCAAATGTCCTGCCCAAATGCAAAAAATTATCCATGGATTACCAAGGGGTAGGGCCAGACCTGATTTCAACGCAAACGCAGGAGAAAACATTTTTTTCAACCCCATGGCAGCTGCTTTTTGACTGCTGCTAGCTCGATTCAACATCAAAATCACGGCATAGAGCTATAGTGCATGGCTGAAGATATATATATATATATATAAGGCAAAGTATACGAAATGGTAAATTGCGTATATATAAAGTAATGTGGTGTATTGTATACTGTATACTTTTCCAACAACCCCTGGTCTCAGTATCTACGTACCCGCGCCAAACACACCGCAGCAGCGGGCACGTCAACTCCAGAACTTAGTTGGCTCCGCACTGCTTCTTCTTCTTTTTTTGTGTGTGTGTACTTAGATCTATAGGCGTATTTCCAATTAAGTTGCACTTTTATTAGATTCCAAAAGTCAACTGTAACCAATATTGAGATTATTATTTGAAAAACAGATTTAATCAGGGGGGATTTTTTTTTTTCTCATTGATTTTTTTTTTAATCTCTGGATCATGTATACACACAGGCTGATATATAGCTTGACAGGAAATTTGAGAGGTGCAGGCAAAGTCAGAATTGAAATGTATCTTTTCGTTCTAATTTATATGGGGTAGACTGTGCTACTTTGGACAGTTAACAGTGCAGCCCTAATAGATCCTATAGACCTATATGATACAGCACATAGCAGTAAATGGTAATAGGCAAGCTGGACCCCAATGACAGCTGTGCCTACTTGGCTATGGTTAGTTTAGTAAGACCGGTTTCTACTATATAGCAGCTGTGTGTTCTAAACCAAAGCTGAGACAATGCTTTAATAAACGAAAACCTACTCTATATTAACCACCCCATCCACCACAGCCAAGTAATCCAATTTCAAACGCTTCAACGCCGCGCACGCCACGAACATCGTCTGAAAACTTGTGTGCATCGCACCCAAATCACTCTATCCCAGAAGACCCCAATTTAAAAAAAAAAAAAAAAAAAAAAAAAAAAAAAAAGTTGTTGCAAACCCTAAATCTGTGAACCTTGAGCGTTGAAATATGCCATACATGTATGACAAGTATTTAGACTTATAGACTTTTTGATTCCATACATATATTCAGCTGGAATCTCTAAAGTGCGGGTGTGATGTGGAATGCAATGCGGAATGCGTACGGAAATGTCAAGTATATATATGAGACTTTTACATTTGTTGCAGCACAGCACTGGTTCTGTGAAACACAGATGTACAAGTGTTACAGCTGTAAGCGCCAGCCATGGAAACAAAAAAAAGGTGAACCAACCAGCTGTAAGTTCAAGGCTGCTAAGCGAGGCGTATGAAACAAACAAAACTGAGCAAACTATAGCTCATGAGTGTGTTTTATTGGTTTAACGGGGTTTGTTCGTTTGATGAGTTTTGTCTCATGTATTCTGCTGGGGTTGGAAAATGCTGAACATCAAACCAATCTCTTCTTTTACACCATCAGTTAAATTAAAGGCAGATTTTTATTAACCTTTTGCATGGAACGCAATTGATATCAAGATCTGGGGCCTGCATCAATATCGAGATCCAAACCAGCGCGCGCGCACTGTAGCCAACATGATATATATGTGATGGCCCTGATCGCCGACACATAACGCTCAGCTCTTGCAGTGACAATTCCAAAACTCTACAGCAATAGCATTGGTTTCTCAAGGTCTATAAGTTTTATCTAATTTGAACTTCAAGTAATAAAAAAAAAATGGAGCTTGAATAATGAAACTATATATATATATATACTGCTTGCAGCAGCAGGCATGTCAAAAAGCTCATCTCTTGGCGGCCTTGGCTTTAATATTGTACACATCGTAATATGTTACTATACATATACTTATCCAATCTGCACAATTCAATGCGCAAAGGGGCAGAAACC
The DNA here is from genome assembly GCA_030556585.1 of Geotrichum carabidarum. Lineage (NCBI taxonomy): Eukaryota > Fungi > Ascomycota > Dipodascomycetes > Dipodascales > Dipodascaceae > Geotrichum > Geotrichum carabidarum. The sequence continues at coordinate 3,452 of JAKTUH010000064.1, forward strand.
AGTGACGTGCTGCCGATCCTATCCATGATCTCAGATCTCGCCGCCAAAGTGCTCTGGTTTTCAGATTGAAGCCAGAGTCAAGCCAAGAATATTATTTTATTTTTTTTCAATCTGCGGCCTTTCTCGTATGTTTGCTCTTTAGCTGGTAGTGCTCTCAGTCACGACGCGAAGCCGTGGGTTCGCTCAACTTGTGAGAAACGTTACCTTGCTTCAAGTATTGAGCAAAGTCGCAGACACACAGACGCGGCGTTGACTCGGTTAATTTGATTATAATAGTACTAGCAGTAAGTCGTATATTAATACATGGAGACAGAACCCTCTTCAGCTGAGACAGCGCTTCCAACACTATATATAAGTCGGTCTATTTATAGCGTCTTGTGTTTGACGTTCAGTTGAGTTCATGAGCAGTCCAAAGTTATGTACGCGTACACTGCAAGCTGACACCCATAGGACGGAGCTCCAACCTGATTAACGCACTACATACAAAGAGGGCCACACCAGGTAAACCTTGACCTTGCGTCTAACACATCACATATATATAACCTTGTCGTAAAGCTATTTATCTTGTGACCAAAGCAAAGTAGCATGAAATTCAAATAAATCCGCAAGTACAATTTGAAAAACATGTATAGACCTTGCAAACTATTTCTTTTGTGTTGTTCTCCAAACAGTGGTCTATCTAGTCATATCCCTAAACGATGCTTAAACACGCGTCGAACAAACACCAATTCATGCCCTTGGCAGCTGTTAAAATAAACCTGGCTTGTTTATTTTATAAAGATTTGGATTTAGGCACATTATATGCTTGGAAAAATAAGACGAGTGAAATGAATTTGGGACAGCGAGGCTCGTGATAGCCTTGGGACTTGCACCACATTTACACCTCAGTATCTGCAATCTATTTACTGACTCCTAAACGAAAACCTGGAAACAAATCAATTGTTTCTATTAATTGATCTCTTATTATATCACTATCTTGGGAGCTGGCTGTGACATGATGTATGAACATATACCAAAGAAGTTCCCAGTAATATCAACACCTTGAACGCATTGAGAACATTTCCAAAATGCCAACTCCCAAGTCAAGCTTAACGCAAATAATGATCTCTTTCTCTCCACTACAAATTTAGAATACTATTGATTTGGGTTTTGTGCAACGTAGATTCTATTGTGAAATATCTATATTTAGGACACATCGCTATTATATACATAACGCTTAATGCTGCACTGTTCCTACAGTAGCTTCCGATTGAGTGCATCAACGCAAGTCAACTATAGCCGAGTGGACAATCAACAAGGTGGGGTCAATAAGCCCTTGACCGGTTGCGCAAAAGAATTGAATTAAACACACATGAAATTTTTTTGATAGACACTATTAATAAATAAAACATACGGCAGACAAGAAAAGAATTGATAGCCTGTCCTTATACTATAGTTTTGTGAATGACCGACGTCTACTGTCTGTATGCACAAGAATTCGTTCACAGATTGAACAGAAAATGCAAGATTGTTCTCAGCTTTTCAATTAACATTGCTGACAAGAATTCAACCAGCCAAGCTTTAATGGTACCCGGTTTTTATCCTGACATTACGGTCAAAACTGGGATTTGCTTTACTCTACAGCTCATTGCAAAAATGGTTTAAGCTTGATTGTGCCAGCTTTACTAGGCTTCTGAATCTACCCACTTTGCTGGCACTTATGCCTCTATGCTCATCAATTCATTAATTAATAGAGATAAAAGATTTAATTTAATTGAAATAAGCTAAATTTCTGTTTACAACAAGGCAATAATATACAAGGGCTTGAAATTTTCTATATGGCAACTCAAGCATCTTTTGACCGTTGTGCGGCTGATTCTACACTTCATTTTAGTTCTGATGATTCAACCAAACACACTTATTTTTATGTATACACTATTCAGTTTTAGTGATTCAAGTTAACTTTGGTTTTCAGTATTATCAGTCTTCATCCATGCAGTAAAAATGTAGACGTCGATAAAGTGTGAAGAGAAAGCGTTAGTGGCCAAATCTTCTCGCCCCTGTATAATATTATTCTTTGGAGTAACATTTCACAAAGGGCTGCTCCATGCTTCATTGCAAAAGATCTTTATTTTTAGATTCTTGATGGTCATAGCATAATTTTTATTTCAGTGTAGCTAGTTATCAAAAATGCTTTATTTCAAGTCCAGGAATTGAATAAAACTCACAAAACTAGAAGGCCCGTAAACAATTTCATATCATGAAAAGCTCAATATGTGCTCATACATTTCCATTCCTTTTCATTAATACTAGCTATAGCTTATGTCCACAATTGACTTGCGGCTTGATTTGATTAAAACATCTATTTGGGCCTATCAAAGCCTTTTTTTTTCAAGCTTTGTTAGATCATCTCTGAAACAAACGTGCCCTACGCCTTGTATGATTTTGTGGGATAATATAAACTCAACAGCCAAAACCATTTGAATTATCAGTTCACCCTGGCTGATATTCTTCCTCTATAAACTATTCAAGTCAATAAATTGCGGAATCAGATAAAAGTTGCATGGAAAAGGGAAAGTGGGTTGATTAGACCCTTTCAAGCCTCAAAATAAGTAAGTCAAGACCACAAATATCATATGACTGCAAAACCCGAGTTCTGCCTACCATATATATGAATAAAGCACAAAGCTTTATAGACGTCAGGTAGTCTTTAAATCGTGAGCATAATATTATAATGTGGATTACTGGAGTAGACCAAGCCTAGAGCTGTTGAGGTTAGACAGGTATAAAACTTAAAAACAGTGGTCCATCAAGTGATAGGCATGGAACTTTATTGCAGAAAAAAATGAAAAAAGCTTATAAAAAAGTAGCTAGACCTGATTGAAATTTTAGTGAAATGACTTTAAATCATACATTAAAATAGGATCAACACTATTCAGAAAATAGTGGTAAAGCAAAACTAGCTTGAATAAGCAATTGGGGCTGGTTGAATATATTTGAGAAACTATATCAGGTCCATCTTTGGTGTTGGCATATGGGGTGGTATGTCACTCAGCGTCTTGTTCTGCTCTTTGACCATTTTGCAATAGAGCTAAAGTAGGTATGAATATACACATTAGGAGGACAAGACAAGACGACCTAAAATTTAGAATTAACTTAATTGCGTCTGACTGAATAGCGATTCAGTAATTTTAACTAGACAGAGACAGATAGATCTCTTTTACGCTGCCAAAAATCATGACTAAAGTAACTGAAAGACTTGAAATAAAATTGTACCGTAAGTATTCAGTTGCAAAGATACACAAAGAAAAGCAGTATACTACAGCAATGGTTGAACTCTTTGGTATAAAGCGGGCAATTTTACATGTTTTGAAGTGAAATGTCCATCTGCATTCTTTCTCTACGAGAGCTATATGTGTAACACATGCTCGAGCAATCTGCGCAACCTTACGAACTATTCAAAAAAAAAGATTTGCTGGTCCTTTTGGAATTGGACAAAAGAGATATTGAAATATGTCACTTTTGACCCAGTCTTGAAATAGCACTCGATTTCCTCTCAACCTTAGTGCAGTTAGTTCCTTACAATGATGATTTGTTCTCTATATATATATACATCAAAGTCCAACTCTATATCACTTTAGCAAGTAAAACCAGCTCAACCACTTTACAAGAAAGCTTCATGTGTTTCATGCTAATATTCTGTTTAAGCTGTCAATTTATTAGCAACTACTAATAGAATACAAAGCGTTGAGTTCAAATATAAAAAAAAAAAAAAAAAAAAAAAAAAAAAAGACAAGTGTGCAAACTTAAATCCGGCCACATTGCCAGCCGCACAACGGTCTAGCACAAAACAACCAGATCGAGATTGACAAATTGTTCCATCAAGCATAAATTGTAGAGAATAAGTGAAAAACAAGAACTTGGCTTTAATTGCATATTATCAAACCTTGATCGGCAATTTTTTTTTTTTTTTTTCTTTTTTTTTTGATTTAAACTAACGTAGATGTCAAGCTCCAAGATGCTTACTCTACCAGAATAAAAGTGAAGCAGCTTGTAAGAGCAGATCCAAAGCATGAATTCAACCATATTGAATTGACAAACATTTAAAGACTTGATGGTTCTATTTACACCAACCGGATTCCAGATTTTTCATTTCAATCTGCCAATTTGGCTATCCGGAAAGCACAAGCCCAAGTCAAGTAGATTGATAGTTAATCAATTTAACTTTCTATGAATTAAACATTGAGCAAGACACACTCTGTATATATATTGATCTGATAATAAAGACAGCAGTAATTAACGTAATGCTAGCAAGTTCAAGCATATCAATGAATCATTTTTATTATTATTATACAGACTTTTTTAAAAATATCTAACTTGATCTCATAAAAACTCTTAAAATTTAGAGCAAATTTAGCATTAAATCGACTATGAATCAATTCAATTGAACTTGAAATCTTTTAAAAAAGTCGTTTTAAAAGAACACTTTTTATTACCGTCAGTGTATGACCTTGCTTTAAAATGCTGTCAATCCTGGTTTGAACAATCAAAATTGGCCGTGTGGTTCTAGGATGATGCTCGCTTTGGGAAATCAATGACAGGTTTAAAACCTTGGCTTTTAATAACATGCTACAAATCTGTGAATAATCCTACATCCAATTTTCCAGCTCGGCACCTGGTCTTTTTGTTTCTTTTTTTTTTATGACAGAAATATAAAGACTTGTGGATTGCTGGTTACGGGGTTTGTTGGAGGTTGGTCTTGGATGTGTTTTAGGTTAGTTTGAATGTAAACTAGTTAGCTGGATTAATGTGAAGGTTGCAGTAGGGGATGCATTAGTACTTTGACTTGTTTTTTTTCCCCAGAAAGTTCGATAAGCCAGACCAACTATAGATCTTCTGCAACTATTTTGGTACAGTTTGGACTGCCAGAGGTTGAATTCTACCTATAGCATCACACTTGATTGAAAAAAAAAAAAAATGCGTATAAAAGTAGAACCAACCTACGTTGTTGAGTTTTGCTAATTTCATAATAACTTTCAGGCCAGCGATCATTCTGCAGGCACAGTATACTTGGAAGAAACTAGATTTTCCTGATGATCATTTCATTTTGCTGATGATCGTTTTGAAGGTTACTCATTACACATCTTTCCACACTTGAAATTTCTAGTCCATCTCTACGGAGACTAAAATTTTTCTCACAGGCGAGTTACGTATTAAATGTGGACAAACTGACGGAGCTGATTAAATACCAAGATATTATGAGTTTAGACATGCGCATTCGCGTGCTCTGTCGGGTCTCAGGCAAGTAGATTCGTTTGCGTAATGCAGTATCAGTAGGCCAGTCCCTTCACTCTCCTTTTCTCTGCTCATGAAAAAAAAAAAAAACACAGAGTATAGTAACGAGTCATTCAAACATATCCTGTCGTTGCATGCACAATGAGCTGACAGGCAATGGGGCATTTGCATGTTTAGAATAGATTAAAGACAAGCGGAGGTCTAGGATATAATTTAGAGACCCTGCTCTTACAGTCTACTTGAATGTGCACTTGACATTAGATTGGATCAAAGTTTGAAGATCAAACATCCTAAAAGTAACCAGATATATGAGGGGAGTGACTGTGCATACAAATCGATCTGCCAAAGAGTTGATTAATGTATCGATTTGACAGGATCTTGAACTCTAATAGGCATGAAACCATTAGTTACCAAGGCAGAAGCCACACATCCAAGTTTCGTAAAAGAAGAAATCTTTTTTTGACCCCCCCATTTACATTGATGAACTATGGCTTGCATAGAAAACTTTCCGCTTTTAAGGTTGCAGTATTGCATGAAGCCAAGTTCTCTGTTCTACTCTTTGGCCAAGCATGAAATAAAGTAGAACAAGTGAATTGCAGTAAAAGGATCACAGCGCGTTGGACTCAAAGAGGGCCGTGTGACTTCCAAGGTACGTCAGACTTGGATATAGATATCCTTTGAAGTATATATATATGAGTGGGCAAAGGTCGATGCAGTTATACGGCGGTGCATACAAGTTAGGGGATATGGGTTTTGATAATAGTCTCACTTGATGAAATACAAGAGAAGCAATAAAAAATATGTAGCGTGACTTGACACCAAGCCGCGGTTTTGCTCTTGATACCAAAGACTCGAGTAAGACCCTCTGTACATTTCAATGCTACTGTGATCTAGACATTTCTCATAATATTAGATGTAAGCATATATATATCAAAGCAACAGAAATAGAGGAGACAATTTTCTCATGTGCCATGGATAAACTTTTTTTCGCACGGCACATCCACAAGTTTGTCTTCCACTATGATTTTTTTTCTATATATCTCATATATATGGCATTCGTTTTGTCAACTTGCATCTACGGTCGCTCAATCGATATCGCGTTTTATCTATATATCACTCTCACTTGTTATACTACCAGTAGAGATCGGCCGATCAAATAGTCTTTTCCGAAAACGTTACAATCAAATAGATATATATACCCGCGTACGCCAAGTAGTGTAGTAGAGCTCATACTTGCGTCAGATGTCTTTGCTTATAATTAATTGGTTGAAATAACAAGAGGGAAATGGCCGTCCACAATGTTGTAGATGGAACGGCATCAGGGTAGTAGTACACACCATCTTTAGAATCTATA
>JAKTUH010000064.1:10179-43794 GCA_030556585.1 Geotrichum carabidarum
AAGATTCCCTATATGACTTTACGACATTATCAGTATCGTAGGCGAAATAAATTTGTATATCAATCTGGCTATAGAACTCGAAATTTTTTTAGTTTTTTTTTTTTTTTTTTTTTTTTTTTTTATTCATACATTTACAAGAGTCGCTGTCTTGGTTCTCGAATTCTCTCGTGTGTAAACAGAGACCGCTAAAAGCGCGTATATACTTATAGACCGAGTTAAAGGGAATCCCCCCACGATGTCATCTCAGATACAAGAAAACGTTCATATTGCAGAGCAGCTTTCAGCAGAGTTGGCAAGCGCTCAAATGCCCCATGACAATACAGACGAAACCACTCAGCTACTTGGAGCGACTTCAGCGTCTAAATCGAAATCAGACGCCAGTGTAAACTATCAATCAATTTCAGAAGAGCTGTCTTCATCTGGAGGAGGCCTTGCTGCCGATAACGGCGACGACCACGACGACCACGACGACGAAGAAGCGGAAGATGGGATCAAGCTCAAAAAAGAGTATCAGAATCTGCCGTGGTCAAAACGTCCGTCAGTTCCATTCATCACAATCATCATGCTCTCACTTATTCTAGTATCAATGGCTTCCGGCTCGACAATGCTTGACGTTATCGTGTTTTTGGTCTGCAAGGACCACTACAAAGCTCTTGGACAAGTGACGCCGTCCAATAGCACCCTGCTAGCGGTTATGGAAAATGCAAATGATGTTCCGGTATCTATAACTGATCCAAGATGCTTTGCGCCGGAGATCATGGCGACCGTTGGCATGTTGCAGACTTATGTGGCAACCATTAGCGCTATTCTCAGTATGTTCACACTTCCCCTCTGGGCGTCATACTCAGACCGAGTGGGAAGAAAACCTCTTCTTCTGCTGGGGTTGGTATCCATTATGATTAGCGACCTGATTGATAACCTTTGCTTCTTTCTACCGGATGTGTTCAACTACAGGTGGATTATTGTCTCTGGCTTTGTGGACGGCATTTGCGGGTCCACTAGCATCTTGTTCATCGTGTGTTCGTCCTACATTTCAGATGCAATCAAGGAAACCTACCGTGCAAACGTTATCTCTGTGTTTGACGCCTGGGCCTCCGCAGGCATGGCCGTAGGCCCGCTGATCGGCTCTTTTATCCTAAAAATCACAAACCGCAACTTGGCCGTTTTGTTTTCTTCTGTGCTGTTTATGGACGTGTTCAGAGTGCTGATTGTGCTGCTTTTTCTGCAGGAATCAAGGTCCGAATACAGCCGTCGCAAGTCAATGGGCACCCACTTGGCCCGCCAGCAGTCGTACTTGGACGAACAGCGCCTCCGCCGCGCGTCCACTGCAACCTCCGCTTCTTCTTTCAATGACTCCGACTCAGCCAGTTGGCGTATCAAAGGAGGTCTTATTGATAAAATTCATGACCTACTGCAGAGATCCAACATCCTGGAACCGCTCAAAGTGCTCAAATTTTCGAATCTCCCTGACAAGCGCGCGAGAACAAATGTGTACCTTTTGATCATTGTACAGGCAACCATTGGTGAGGTTATTTCGGCATCTATCACCTTCATGATTTTGTACGCCAAGAGCCAGTTCAACTTTACGTCGATTGAAAACAACTACTTCATGTCGCTTCTGGGTTCGTCCAAATTTGTTGTGCTGTCCCTTGTATTTCCCCAAGTTCTGAAAGCGGCCCGGGCTAGATGGCCACACTCACCCACTCGCATTGATTTCATCGACAAGCGGATTGTTCAAGTGGGTTTGATATGCTCAACGACGGGCTTGTTTGTAATGGCTGAAGCTCCCACCGGCGTCATTTACCTCAGTTCTGTCATCATCATGTCCCTTGGTTCCGGTACCAGCCCCATTGTAAGCAACGCGATCATCAAGCATGCGCCCAAGAACAAGGTGGGCGAGGTTCTGGGTGCGGCCAGCGTGTTGGCCAAAATCCAGGGCATTGTAACGCCCGTCATTTTTGCCACTATTTACAACTGCACCATCAAGAGTCGTAGTCAGGCTATTATTGAGATGGTGTGCGCCATTGAGTTTCTCATGTTCCTGTGTATGTCGTGTTTATATGTGCAAACTCAGATTCCGAGCATAGACGATATAGAGTCTACGGTTCAAGAATAGAAGTAGAGTAGCTTCGTTTATAACATGTATCCGCCATAATGATAGAGCAATGAGTTGATTTGATATCCTTATTGTCGAAAGTATTCAAGCGAGCAAAATCATTTCGATAAAGCAGTTGTACCTCAGGCATACACGTCAACCCAGTTCATTATCTTTCAAACCAGTTTCACTCATTTGATCATGTAGAACAAACCTGTGTAGACTTGTCTCAGAGTAGAACGCGAGATTAAGCAATTGAAATAACGTATTGTTCTGGTTGATATCCTACTACGTTGAATCAAGGTGGTAATGATATGCGGCTTTCCTATGGATCTAGCTCTGCTCTTTATTTTCGCACTGCGATGATCAATGTTGTCTACCCGCAGTTTATCAACGCGCGCGGGAGGGTACAAAGAAAGAGCAAAATCAAAAAAAAACTCCTGATCAACCAGAATTGAAAACATGGAGTACTGTGTATACAGCAACAAAAACAGAGAAAGTTAACAAGAGAAAGAATAAAAGGTTTGCTATTGCATTTTTATTATTTGTTTTACTTCATTCATTTTCTCTTATAAATTTTTCATTCATGGATTTCTCAACCCTCTTCGAGAAAGTGGTTTAGTGGTTTTGGAGTTTCAAACGCTTCATCGGTCAGACAGAAGAAGAAGGTCCACCTAACACATACATACCGCAGTATTACAGCAGCAAGGTCCCGGCCTCATCACAGCCCCACTATGGCATCCCAACTACAAGAAGATATCTACATTGCAGCCCAAGTCTCAACGGAACTGGCCCGGTCTCATATGCCTGAGGACAGTGACACGCAAGATAGAGATGAAGCCACACAGCTACTTGGCGCAACGACGGCCAGCTCGCCGACGTCAAAAAATCGGGTCAGGATGAATTATCAAGCGATCTCAGACGAGTCTTTGTCGCCTGCCTCTAGCACCCGCGAGGAGTACGCTGCTGGTGATAACGACGAAGACGAAGCCGACGAAGAGGAGGACAGCGTTAAACTCAAGAAAGACCTTCAGCATCTGCCTTGGACCAAGCGCCCGTCGGTCAAACTGCTGATGGTTATCATGCTTACTATAATCTTGGGATCAACGGCGTCAGCCACGTCCAAAATGGACGCAGTCGTGTTTCTGATCTGCAAAGACTACTACAATGCTCTAGAAGAAGTGAGTCCGGCCAACAGTACGATAGCAGCGGTTATGGGCGCTGTGACATCTGGCCCACCCCTATCTCTGACAGACCCAAGGTGTCTTGCCCCGGAAGTCATGGCGAGCGTCGGTGTGTTTCAAACTTACACATCTACTATTAGTGCCATACTTAGTGTGTTTACAGTACCACTCTGGGCGTCATACTCAGACCGCGTGGGCAGACGCCCAATCATGCTGCTGGGAATCTCCTGCTTCGCCATTACGGACGCGATTTCACTCACCTGCTTTATAAAGTCGGACGTGTTCAACTACCGCTGGCTCATTGCGTCCGGCTTTGTAGAAGGCATGTGCGGGTCGGTCAGCCTTGTAATAATCATGTGCTCGTCCTATATTTCAGACTGCATTAAGGAAACCTACAGGGCTGGCGTGCTGTCTGTATTCGATGCCTGGATCTATGCGGGCCTGGCTCTGGGTCCACTGGTCGGCTCATTTATTTTGGAGACTACAAAGCGGAACTTGGTCACCCTGTTTTTGTTTTCAATAGTGCTGGACCTGGTGCTGCTTCTGACGGTGCTGGCGCTCCTCCCAGAATTGCGGTCCGAACGCAGCCGGCGCAAGTCGGTCGGAGCGCACTTGGCGCGACACCGCTCTTTCTTAAATGAGCAGCGCAGCCGCCGTATGCCTGCCGCCGCTGTCCCTGTCAATGATGCTGACTCGGAGTACGTAGAAGACTACTCCTCGAGGTTATGGACAAAGACAGGGCTTGTCGAGAAATTCCAAGAACTGGTCCATAGCGCCAACATTTTGGAACCGCTCAAGGTGCTCAAGTTCACTAATCTGCCGGACAAGCGTGCAAGAAGGAACGTGTACATTTTGATTGTAGGCCAGGCAACCATAGGCGAGGCTCTCACAGCAGCCATGACGTTCATGCTCCTGTACGCTAAAAGCCGGTTTGGGTTCACGTCAGTCGAGAACAACTATTTCATTTCCCTAATGGGGACCTCCCGGTTTGTGATCTTGTCCCTCGTATTCCCCCAAATCCTGAAAGCCGCGCGCGCGCGGTGGCCGCATTCTCCAACCCGCATTGACTATATCGACAAGCGGATAATGCAGATGGGCCTTACGTGTTCGACGCTGGGCGTCCTCACCATGGCCGAGGCGCCCACGAGCACGCTGTTTCTGTGCTCTGTTATGATCATAGCGCTAGGCGCCGGGACCAGCCCACTGGTGCGCAACGCGATTATTAAGCACGCGCCCAAGAACAAGGTGGGCGAGGTGCTGGGCGCAGCGAACGTGCTGGGCAAGATGCAGGGCATTGTGACGCCCATGATCTTTGCCGCAATTTACAATTACACTATAAAGTTCCGAGCCCAGGCGATAGTTGAGGCGGTGGTGCTGTTAGAGGTGCTCCTCTTCTCGGCCATGTCGTGTCTATATGTGCAGCACCAGATTCCGAGCATTGACGATGTGGAGGCCATGGTTCAAGCATAGTTGTTCTACAAAAAAAAAAAGAGAGAAATAAGATGGTTTCATGTATTTAATACCTTTTGAAATGATTTCACTTCATCTTGAAGGCCGAGGATCTTGATGCTACGAGTATACACTCTAAGTTCTTCACATACTTGCTTGGAATCTTCCTTGATTGATCTAGCGTTCGAACTCTTCAGATTCGCAATCATGTTTCCCACACTTGATGCCTGGATATTGCTTGTCAAGCTCTCCCTCTCCAAGCAAGCCAAGAACATGACAACTCCTAGTCGATAGATTACCACCGAGGCCCAAATGTCCTATATATGGTCCCCACTCTAGCACGGCTATATAGCAGACCTCTTTCGGTCTCACCACATTGCAGACCAACTTGGCCTTGGGGGTTCCTGATCTAACCCTCCCTGAAAGCCATATGAATTCATTATAATTCTCAATCATAGGATCTCATGCGAAACTACTCTAGAGAGAGCGTGTGACGTGGGGATGTCAGTATGGGGGTCATATCCATTTTGACAGGGTTTTGTAATGTGAGGGTTCTTATTGGTGTAGCTAAATCTGCTGCACAGGATAAAATTTTTTTTCTCCATACTTAGTCAAGGAAAGGTATACAATGCGGCGGATACGGATTTTATGTGATTGACTCATGGGCTATAGGAGTGGTGGTACACCCCCAAATAATAAACTTCTACCACCACCGCAAAATATTTTTTTATATTTCAACCCTTCTCCACCTACTGTAGAGTTGAGTTTTTCAAATCTTTTCAACCAAACCATCTCACACCCCACAAATCCAACATGCTCGCCCTCAAGAGAGCCCAGCAGTCACAGCTGGTTTCAAAACAGCTGCTCAGGTATGTCTCATTCTTGTTACGCCAATTGTCTGGCATTGCTAACACCCATTCAGATCTTTCACATCCAGCAATGTCCTGAAAAATGAATCCAAGCTCAATCAATTCTCAGACATCATCACTTCGCCAAAATCACAGGGTGCCTCCCAGGCAATGCTTTACGCCACGGGTTTTAGTGATGCCGACTTTTCGAAAGCTCAAGTTGGTATTTCCTCCGTCTGGTGGTCAGGTAACCCATGCAACATGCACTTGCTTGATCTCAACTTCAAGATCAAGGAGGGTGTCGAGAAGGCCGGTCTCAAGGGAATGCAATTCAACACCATTGGTGTCAGTGACGGTATTTCCATGGGTACCAATGGTATGAGATACTCTCTCCAGTCCAGAGACATCATTGCCGACTCTATCGAGACCATGATGATGGGTCAGCACTACGATGCCAACATTTCCATTCCCGGTTGCGACAAGAACATGCCTGGTACTTTGATGGCTATGGGTCGTGTTAATAGACCTTCCATTATGGTCTACGGAGGTACCATTGCTGCTGGTACTGGTACGTGCGGTTCCTCCAAGGGCGAGCCTATCGATGTCATTTCTGCCTTCCAGGCTTACGGTCAATACATCTCCAACCAGATAGATGAGACCGAGAGACAGAGCATTGTTAAGCATGCTTGCCCCGGTGCAGGCGCTTGTGGTGGTATGTACACTGCCAACACAATGGCCTCTGCTGCTGAAGTCATGGGTATGTCCCTCCCTGGATCCTCTTCTTCCCCTGCTCTGAGTCCCGAAAAGCTCCAGGAGTGCATTGACGCTGGTGCGGCCATCAAGAACCTGCTTAAGATCAACCTCAAGCCTAGGGATATCATGACCAAGGCTGCGTTTGAGAATGCAATTGCTTACATCATTATCACTGGTGGTTCTACCAACGCAGTCCTGCATTTGATTGCCATTGCTCAGTCTGTCGGTGTTGAGCTTACTGTCGATGATTTCCAGAGAATCTCTGACAAGACTCCCTTGCTTGCCGATTTCAAGCCATCCGGAAAGTACGTCATGGCTGATCTGCCCAAGATTGGAGGTACCCCTGCTGTTGTCAAGTTCCTGCTCAGAGAGGGTATTCTGGATGGTTCTACTTACACTGTCACTGGTAAGACTCTCAAGGAGTCTGTTGAGAACTACCCCGATTTCCCCAAGGATCAGGAAATCTTTGCTCCTCTGAGCAAGCCCCTCAAGGCCAGTGGCCATCTCCAGATTCTCCGTGGATCTCTTGCTCCTGGCAGTGCTGTTGGCAAGATCACTGGTAAGGAGGGTACTTACTTCAAGGGAACTGCCCGCGTTTTCGATGAGGAAGATTCTTTCATCACCGCTCTTGAGAAGGGCGAGATCAAGAAGGGCGAAAAGACTGTTGTTGTCATTAGATACGAGGGACCCAAGGGTGGCCCCGGTATGCCTGAAATGCTGAAGCCTTCTTCTGCTCTTATGGGATACGGTCTCGGTAAGGACGTTGCTCTCTTAACTGACGGCCGTTTCTCTGGTGGTTCCCACGGTTTCTTGATCGGCCACATTGTGCCTGAGGCTGCTGTCGGTGGCCCCATCGCTCTCGTCAAGAACGGTGACGAAATTATCATTGATGCCGAGAACAACATCCTGGACCTGCTTGTTGACGAAGCCGAGCTTGCTGAGCGAAGAAAGGCCTGGACTCCTCCTCCCCCAAGATACACCAGAGGTACTCTTGCCAAGTACTCCAGACTGGTGTCTGACGCCAGTAAGGGATGCGTTACTGACGAGCCCTTGTAGGTAAACAATTTCAGAACTGTTCCATGTAAAATATTTAAGAAAGAAAATGTAGTATGGATAAACTACTTGATATTTGAACTCTTTGTATCACTGGAGGGCCTTACCCTGGGTATTACAACATGGAGTTTGTGATACAGGTTGACTTCTTCTCCACCTAACAAGTCACCAAAGATGAGAGAGATCGACCAGATGAATTCCGAAATTACCATCGAAAGGAGAGAGGCAGTTCTCAAGCATATGCTTGAATCAAAGTCTCTTGAAGTCAAATATCATGTCTGGGTGGAACTTTTCATTAAGCATCAAGATCAAAAGCTTACAATAAGTCAAATTGAGGTCATGACGGGTAAGGAGGTCATACATTGTTCAAGTTTGCTGTCTAATTTAATGAGTTTTGGCTGATATAGAGAAATCTGTTAAAAAACTGAGCTCAAAAATAATGGATGTGGCCAGGCTCAAGGGATGGCTCAAAAGGTTGAGCACAATCCATATCAAAGTACAGATGTTATCAATAATCTCAGTTGCAAGTCTTGAAACAAGTAAGCCATTGTCATTGAAAAGAAGATTAAAACTTACGTTGAAAGAATTTATTTTAAATGATCAATTGGATGTTTTGGTCTGTATATTAGGTGAACTGATTCAATGGAAGTTTTCATTACACGTTTTCAATGACAAGGCTAGAGCAAATTTAAGAGCGGTAAACAAGATTCAAGGTGAACACTTCAGCTTGTGTACTAGCATGCTTCACTTAATTGCTCATACAATTATACTTGATCAGGTCAATGATGAGCAACTGGAATATTTCAATCAATCAAACAGCAAATTGGTTATACAATCTACAATAGTGCAAGAACTGCTGAGGTATTGGCAGACCTATGGAAGTCACACAGATTACCTTGAAGATCTTGCTGGTGAGTATTCCAAGATGTGACGACACAATGCTAAAAGTATAAAAAGACTGTATATCAAGTGTCGTGATTGGACTTGAAAAAAGCTGGGCAGCCATATGTGAGCTGATCGATTCCAAGTGGATTTTCAGGCTCTCTGAAATTATAATTCAACTCATTGGCCTAGTAAGTCGTGTTTTAAGAACTACAAGAAGTAGTATTTTTTTCATCAAAACTTGAATTAACTTTCGAATAAACAGGCGAGCTTAAAAAAATTGGGTTGTTGTTCAAAAGTGTGCTCGGCGTTTAGGATAGTCTTTTCAGGTGTTACTGAGGAGCAGAGTGAGTCTACTGCGTATTTGAACTTCTTTTCTTGTAACACATGCAGGAACTGTGATCCAAAGAGATCCTTGGCTTTGCTCACAACCAGAGCTGTTTACTCAGTTCATGCTTCACCACCCTGCTGGATATTGTAACCATGTGCTTGGAAGTTTGTTAACTGTATATTCTAAAAGTCTATGTTCATCTTTGAGTTATTGCTAACAGTCTACAGTTGTGTGAGTTGAATCAAACCATGAGTCAAAGAGTTAAAGGTTTGATTACCTCTTCACTTTCAGTCTTTGACAGCAGTAATACCCAAAAGCTATTTGACAACCCTTCGATGTCGGTTTTTGTGAAAAAGGATTTGCAAAATTGGATCCAACTCTGTGTTTCATCATTCAAAGATATAAAATCTGATTTGGCTAAAGATGTCATGAAAGAGCTAGAGAAGTTGACACTGGAGTCGTTGCTACCAGCACTAGACTCAGTTTCCAAACCAATTTCACTTGTGAAAAGTAACCCATTAATGTTATTTTATCTGAAGTTGACCGATGACTTTCTGTTCTTGCAATTAGCATTGAACAGTGAGAATGCTGCACATAATGGCTAAATAATTACAGGAGAAATAGATGAAATGAATTACAAGTTTTCAAAATCCAAAAATACTAAAGTTTTGAGCAACGGCTCTCTGCTTCTTGTCAACATAGCCCTCATATTCTTTCTTGATATCGCTCATTTTCAATGCAACTCGCGTCATCTTCGTAGCATTAGACGTAACCGCACCCCCCGCCCTTTGAGAAACTCGCATTTCAAGCTTGTCAACGACCATCCAGCGCTCAGGCGAGGCGAGGCACGACAGCGCATTCATCAAAATACAATACGTTTGCATGATCTCTGCCTCAAGTTCTGTGTCTCTACCCTCGGGCGTCCCTGAGACTAGTGTTTCAAGGTGCCGGATTTTCATGTATAAAGCAGTGGCAGCTAGTTTTGATCAGTTAGTTGGTCTTCAAGAATAACAAAGAATTCAAGTAAACATACCCCCACGAAAGTCGTGGTGCTCCACGTTCCAAGCATACAAAGCCTGGTAGTATAAAAACGCATTTCCTTCATTCTCCTCTGTTGCAGCAGACTTCAGAGATACTTGAGTAGCGCGGACTAATGCAGCCTGTGCTTTCTTCAAGAACAGATCTGAGATTACGTTTGTAAGACCCACAAACGGATATTGGCAAAGTCTGGCTATGTTTCCGGTTTGAACCATGTAACTTGCAAGTGACTCAACATATGGAGTAGCCTTGTCTTCGTCCACAGGTGGAAAGTTACCCTCTTTGTCATCGCCATCTTCAGGTCCATCGATAGCCTCCGTATGCTCATTGTCAAATAGAAGAGCTAGTTCAATGACTGCATTGTATGCGTCGTCGTAGGAGCGCACGTTGATGCTTGTTTCAAACAAGTGCTCGCACACAACCTGAGTCAACTCCATTTTCTTTTCATCCTGAGCCTCTGGGTTTTCCTTAACATCTTTGCCTGACTCAAATGCCAAGTTTTTTTGCGCATCTCGACATAATTGTAATGCACATACATTCAAACCACTGCCCAAACTTGCTTTCGACGTACTCAAAAAATATCTGGCCAGGCCACTCCCAAAGGAGTGCTTTGAATACACACCTAGGCCAAGGCTTTTGACAATTTCAAGCTCGTCTGAAGTCAAACAGCGCTCGGCAAGCTCAATTGAAGCAGCCCTGAAAAAGAAACGCGCTTTAACTGAGTCTCGGCTTTTCAAACAGATATGAGCACGAATGAATGCTGAAAATGAATCAAACGATAAGAATTTGCTGATTTCGTGAGCACCTTCACAATCACCTCTGATTAATAATTGTGCAATAAATCGCGAGGCTGCAGGACACCTTGATATATCCCAGTATGACCAAAGGTGGTTTAAAACTTGAGCAAATCCTTTCCTGCTTACAACTGCATTGAACCGAGCGCCCTGATCTGACAACAGTAAAGATTGAAACAACGGGAGACTAGAGAATGAAGTTGAAGAATTTAGAGTCAACTTTTTGAAATTCATGATTTGCGAATCATCCCCTTCCGGAGAAGGTAAAGGCTGGACTTCCAGAAATGCAATTAGCGCGCTGATGGCTTTGAATAGTGCAAGAAATTTGGAATATAGCGCAACTGAATCAGTAACAAAATTGCTGTCAGAAACAGTTGCCAATATCAATAAAAGTGCATCAGAAACGACTATGAGAGATGTTTTCAACACCTCAAACAAAGCTTTGAAAGCCACAACACCACCTATGACAGTAAGAGAAGCGCCACTTCGTTCAGCGCTAGCAACATGTAAACTAATAGCAGAATGCAGTGCAAATAGAGCACCATCAACATCGTCAATGCGTAATAGAGAACGATTCAAATCGTCAAATGCCGTTTCGGATACCTGAGTTTTAAGATAACTTGCGTAGATAGAAGCCATTCGTTCAGCAGAACTGAACTTGGGATTTGAAATAGCGTCGTCCATTACTTGTGCCATGATTTGACCAAAATGACCGTATGCCAGATTTATTCGGAATGCATGCATTGTATCAAGAGTCTTGAGAAGAGAAACGGCGACTGCTGCCTTTGTATTCAGAACGCCTGCTACAATGGCAGAGACACGCGTACCAGGAGCTGACGACTTGTTGTTATATGCAATCTCGACTGGCAAAGCAGGACGGATCACTGAGAAAAACGATGCTTTGACAACCCAGAACAGTTCTACAGTAGGATGCCAGCTAAGAGAAAATGCTTCGTTGCCTTGTCTTTCCAGTTCAGAACAAAGCCTGTCAAAGCGGTTCCATTCTCTGGCTATATCAGATTTATAGCCGTTGTAGTCCAATGCACCATACGAATTGTGATCAAGCGTGACTGCTGTTCCTACAGTTTGACAGACCCGATCTATGAGCGACTGTTCACCAGTATCAAGCATGTTAGAATTAAACTGTTTCAAACCAAAATGATTTCCGTAAATTGGTATAGCAGCCAAAATTGTTTCCTTTGAATAGCCAGCAGGGCCAAATATCTTGTTCAGGAAATAATTTGTTTTGTCATTATTTTGATAGCCATTGCTAAGATATTCGAGATCAGTAGTATCAGTCTCGCACCCAATAAACCAAGTGGTATCTTGTCCAGAAATGAAGGGAGCTGAGGTCTGATAGATTGCAGAACTTGTATTACTCTTCCACATAATGGAAAACTGGAACTGTGGGCTTTTTACTGAATTGTCCAGGATATTGAAGTCGTTCACCAACCAGGTTGAATAAGAATCTGGTGGTTGGGGAATGAACTCGTAAGTGTCCCCTAAATCTTCAATAATATTGCCAGAACCAAAATTCAGTTTCCATACTTTAAAAATGCCATCGCCGATAGGAATAAACGTACTTAGGGGGATAAAGCCTGCAGTTTCGTATTTATTATTCCAAGCAGGAAGGCTGAGAAGCTTCATAGGCTCAGGCCCAATCGTGATTTTTTCTTGATGAATCGAGTCTTGAAGTGAACTCAGTTCAATATCGTCAAGAAGAGTTAGTGACTCAAGTGACCACACCCTCAGCTGCCGGTCGATAGAAAGTGTCACAAGAAGACTTGCTTGTGGCACTGCAACCATGGAAATAGTAGTCCGACTTGAAAGACCTCGCCTTCCTGGCACGTTATCACTTTGTCCCCATCCAAAAAGCCTCGACAAACCTTGCTGATTTGACGGGTCGCTGAACGTGGTCGACGTGATATCACTGAGCGCAGTGGAACGTTTCATTTGCACAAGCGCACCATCAACAGTAGCTGCAACTAGTTCGCGATGCGAAACAGCATATAATAAGTGTGGTTTCTTCAAGTCGAACGTGAAGGGATACTTGATACTTCGCCAACTAGACGCATTCTTTTCCGACAAAGAGTGACCTTGATCTGTCATAGAGTTTTGAGAATTTGCAATGAATTCTGAGAAGCTGAATGAGATAGTGTAGAGATGGCTGGTCTTGGTGATGAAGTCTAGAACGAGGTATCCTGTCTCGGGGTTTTCGCAGATGGTGATGCAATTATCTAGAAAAGCAGCAGGCGTTTGGATTCGAATTTTCCGGAACTGCGCTTTTAATTTCGTGTTTAAATCGACTGGATCTAATTCCAAGATTGTAGATTTCCGAAGGACGCGCCAGATGATTGTCCTAGGCTGATGGTCTGTTTGGGTTGTTGATGTTCTAATAAACGACCCTCCTGCTGTCGCAACACAATTCATATAATAGATATCTTCAGGATCGTCATCATCGTTCAGACCAACTGACGTATCGCCTGTCCAAGTAATTGACGAATCATTGGCAAAACTGGACAGTATTCCTCTGTGGTCCTCAGCTGGTAAAGGAAGTGCAACATCTAAGCTGGCTGATTCAATCCGAGTCCCCGTGCAGTGTATGCGCGTTTCTATAAATGACTTTAACTGCACCATAGCAAATTATAATTTGATTCCCACGCCAGAGGAATGCAGCAATGTTCACTCGAGAGAATTAGAGGGAATGTGTTGTTTGTGTATCTTCGAATCGGAGTTCCAACCTTCTTCTCATACAATTTTTTCTAAAGCATTCACCCTTACCCAGCTTTTTAAATCTATCGATACTCTTTGACATCTTGAACAGAACGAAGTCAACCTATTCAAATGGATGAAACAGACTCGGAATATCTCAATTACTGCTGAAAATTATTTCATCTGGCAATTAAGTTATAAAATGTGAGAGGTACTTTGAATTTACACAACTTCAACTTATTTGATACAGGTTAAGTTGTAGAGGAGATAGATTTTCTACGCGAATCGGATCGAAATAGTTTACAAAAGGTTATAGTCAATGGTTCATAGTAATGATCATGCAGTTCTATTATTATTATTATATATATGGTGGATGCGATTTAAAGGACATGGAAATCAGTTGAACGATTTCGATTCTGATACTTCTTGTATCCTCTTTGGTTGTTGTTATTGTAGTTATTGTTGTTGTTAAATCCATTATTGAATCCACCATTGCCATTATTGTTGTTGTAGTTGTGGTTATTGTTATTATTGTAACCATTATTAAAACCATTGTTGAAGCCATTATTCATGTCCATCATGCCAGGCATGAATGGAGGCATACCAGGCATCATGGGCATTGGGGGCATTCCTGGCATATTAGGCATTGGCATGGGTGGCATACCGGGCATCATGGGCATGCCTGGCATGAATGGGGGCATTCCTGGCATCATAGGCATCATAGGCATACCGGGCATCATGGGCATAGGTGGCATAGACATGGGGACAGAGTCAGCGGTTTTGGTGGAAATCTCGCCATCAACTTGCTCAGAATCTGGAGAGCCAGTGCCTTCCTTGTCACTGCTCTCTCCATCTCTCAATTTCTTGACTTGACCTTCGCTGTCAGAAATTTCATCTTCTTCCCGCTTACGCTTCCCACCTTCACCTGAGAGATCGGCAGCACCTGGAGTTGGTGACTTCAGCCCCTTGTCAGCTTTATACTTGGCAACCTTCTCTTCCATCTCAGTATCCGGTATCAGAGAGTCCAAAAGAATCTCTTCAGCATTACATTTAGGACAAACAAAGTCACTGTCTAGTAAAGCTTGTTGGATGCCTTCCTCAGAGTATGTTGTTTTGCAGCAAGGAGTTTTGACAGGCTTAACAAATAGACGATGAGAAATTGGATCCTCCAGTTCAGGATCATCTGGTTTGTCTGTTTGTTCCTTGCGTGCCTGTGCCTTACTCTGGAAATTCTTCCAAGACGACTCGTCAGCAACAGCCACAACAAATTCACCATCGCCATTGATCATGTAAGTGCCATTCTCTTCATCAGCAGGCTTAGCAACTGTCTTGAGAAAGCTACGAGGAATGCCCGTGGTTCGTCGAACACGCTTTCCTTCCCAAGTAGGATCATTATTAGTTGGACAAGCCTGAATCCAATGGCCTTTCTGACCACATCGATAGCAGACATAACCAGGTGGAGGGGGATGATCGGGGGCTTGTGGTGTATGGTTATTCTTGAAATATACAGGAGTCGCGTTGGCCATGTGCTCTTGTGTCTGTTCCCACTGCTCTCCCTGTGCTTGAAACATAGCAGAGATCTTATCTTCCTCAGAGCCGGTAGAAGGCATGGGTGCACTGACAGGTCCAGGAGCTTCTGGCTTACCTCCTCGCTTGATATCATGACGACCGCCTTGCTTTCCCATGACAGGCATATTGCCGGAGACATAGCGAATAGCAGTGCCCTTGCCAGGTCGAGAAGCAGGAAGGCGACGAGCTGTTACAGACATGGATCGTGATAGGATGGCAGTGTCATCGGTATATTCTAGATAGAGGATGTTAGCAAAGTTAAGCTTTACAGGAGTATGGTGCTACATACCTTCTTTGGTATCAGGATTGGTGATGATGAGGTCAAACCCGTCTGCAGTATCGGCCAACTTGTTGGCTACCAAAATCTCTTTCTTGAGATCAAAAATTGAAATTCCAGTTCCATCAAACAGAACCTTTGAAGGATCTTTCTGGGACTTGAACTTATAGTAAACTGCAGAAGACATGATAAATTGAGATTAAATAACTTGGACCAGGGGAGATGAGAAGTTACAAGGAAGCAATAATACAATTCAAAACTTTTATATTCTTTGATTTTTTTTTTTCTTCTTTTCTTTGCTTTCTTCTCGCTTCCTCTTCAAATAAATGTTAGAATTGTCAGTAAAAATCCAATGACAAATACAAGTTAGAGGGCAAAAAAACCTGTGCCAGTGACAAACTAATGAAATAAATTGTATATTTTGCTAAAAGGTTTTTAACAATCGAAAAAAAAAAAGATTATAAGCACTTTTAGTAAGAAGTGAGATGGTTTAGTGCTATCACCAACAATGCTAGATGTTAGATTGGCGTATAAATGCTGAACCAGCTAAGGAGTAAAAAGAAAACGACGTGTAAATTCGGTCGATGAAACAAAAAACGGGGAAGGAAGGATTAATATGCAAAGCGAAGAAGTGAGGGTGAGGAAGAAAGGTAAGTTGAAAAAAATGTGGCGAGGGGAGGAATATATAAATCTGTGAATATATAGGAACTGCGAATATCTGAGAACTTCTGTTTGTCAGAAATTTCCAGAGAAAATTCCTTTCTTATCTCAGCTAGGAAACTGGCTTGAAATCAATAGTGAATTCGAAACAATGCTAATATGAACCATTTTGAGAAGGTTGGAAAGTGCTCCAAGGGCAGATTCTTTATAAAAGAGAATCAAGCTCAATGAGGTACATAGGTTATATAGCAAGCACCATTCTTTAAATAACATGCCATCACCACAATGCGCGAGCTTACATGTTAAACCCCATGACTCTCGTGTTTCATGCTCAAGACTGCTATAAGCAGATCTTATTCAAGTCGTGCAAGAGCCAACTGGGGCATTTCCACGAGCTTCATCATCTGTACAATTTAGTCAAGTTAAACTTGAAGTTGCAATAGCGGGTTTTACACTAGTAGCTGATGAATTACTACTATAGCTAAATCTACTCATAAGCGCTGAAAAGCTTAGAGCTCATTTCACACAAAAGGAACTATTTCTTGAACAACCACAAAAGTTCTCTTCACTCTATGCAAATTCACTTAATATTGAAACCCGATCATATCAGCATCTGGCCGGCCGGATTCTCGACCGTAGATTATAAATGATTAACCTTGGGCCTATTGGGTGGATTGGTACAAGATCAGGGTTAGGAGGTTCCAAAAGTGTCATTCTGTGAACAAGTGTTTGCTCTGTATGGCATTTTCATGCTAGATGTGATAGAAGAGCAGCCAGTGCATTTACGCAACAATGGAGTGGCCGTGGAGAGATATTACCGAAGAGTTCACAAGTGCTTGTAATGGTAAATTCTTTGAGTGCGGTTTTTGTTCACATGACAGAAGACTAACATTGCGGTAGACTTGGAAATAGGTGAACTTGTTTCGACATCTGAGTTCACATTGTCCCTTGGGGGCCAGGCATTAGAGGTAATTATATTGAGCTCAGTAGGCCATGGTTGATGCTAACATTTGTTCAGCTTGGCAATGAAAAGATGGATACTGGGTTGCACTACAAGACGTTGGATGAGGAATTGAAGAACTGTCCAGCCTTCACCAGTTCCAAACTGGTGACGCTTATGATAGATCTTCTCGTTTCGAGAGAAGCATCATGGCAAAAGGGAACTATGCTGATCCAAAATATTTTGAGTTGTTTACAATTTGAACTGCTTGTCATGAGTAAGATAAGAATTGGGATGGAGCGATCCTACTTTGAGGAGTTGAAGCGGGTCTTTGCAGATGTCAATTCCAAAGAGTCTGACATCTGGTCTAAGGTATTGGATGCATACATGATTGGTCTGGCCAAAACCACAGATCTTGCTTTGTCGAAATTTAGGAACGGTATCATTTGTCCGGAGGAGGATGTTGGCATGTACGAGTTTGGGGCCAATTTTTTGGAATATATTGAGTCCAAGGAAGTTATTGCAGTGCTTGAACTAGCAACAAAGTGGGTTCGAGCTCAGAAAAAGCTCAAGATTTTCGAGAAAGACGAAGCGGCTGCTGCCTCTCTAGGAGCTGTTTTGGACCGTCTGGAATTTCGCATTGAGCTCATCTACATTGTGAACGAGAAAAAGCAACCCAAAAAGTCACATATTACCCTTGCACTTGATCTCATTGAAAAAATCTTAAAGTCACAAGTGCTTGATGTAGACGAAAAGCTGTTTGACTGCTGCTTCACTAGTGGGATCCAATCTAGAGTTTCCAACAACAATCCATTGCGATCTCCGCAAAAAGTGACTATTGTCGAAGCATACGAAATTTTTAAAACCATCATCACAACAATTGAAGGATATCGGCCTGTTCAATCCATTGCTAGCGCAACAGAAATGCTATCTTTCTTTGTATCATCGGCTACAAACCAACAAACATTGCCTTTGGCTAGAGTTTTCTTGCAAGTCATCACACAAGTTAGCAATTCCACTCTTCTTGGTCAACAGATTCTTTCCTGGGCACTCGAAGATATGAGGGAGACCACTGGCCCAAACATGATGAAATTCCTCTCTGCTCCAAATGGAAGCTACCAGGTCGATAATACAGTTGTTCTCACGCAGCTGGCCGCATGTTACGAGGATCTCTTGAAGGCAAACATGGTCAACCGAGCTAGGCAACGCCAGCACTTAGCACACTGCATTGTATCCTGGGACACCCTTCAAGTGGCCACTGAGGAGTTTGAGGACTCGTTAATTGACCGTGCAGAACAAAGAGGAGAGCCTATGGAGTCTGTCGTTGTTGATGATGGCAAAGGAGGTAAGGCTACCATTCCTGCATTGCCAATCTCGTCATGGGTTTACTTGCGCAAGATTCAGATAATGATCTGGGTTGTTCTTCTTGGATTTGAGCTAGACATTTACAAGATCTGGGAGTATGGCTACATGTACAGGTACGTCGAGTACTTGGTTAGGATCCAGTCTGGTCATCTGCAAAGAACTCTGAATTATGTCGAGCAAGCATTAGTAAACTTGGCTACTAGAAGAACTCCTCGTGAATCAGGCAAGGGCAATTCTCGCTCTACTATTGATTTCAACGCGGCTAATATCAAATTATTTGAGGCATCCTTGGATTATCTCACTGGTCTAGCTATTGAAGCTGAAGCATTACACTCCCTGTGTAGTGCTAATATGAATCTTGCAGAGGCTGCAGTTCTTGCTGGCTATGCTGCTCGGCCTGCGGAAACTACTTCGCATACTTCTCCAGAACTTCTCTACGGTCTTCGCATGAAGCCCTTTTCATCTGTTGGCACTCCAGAGCTCCCACCATACAAGGACATGGTAACCACTGATTTGGAAGAAACTGATGATATTCTATCAAGAATCAAAGGTTGTTTGGCTGAGGCTAAACGGGCTAGTCTCACCTGTCGGGCTACTATTGACCAGCTTGGTCCCGCTGTTGCAGAAGCAAACCCTGAGCTTCGCAAGATTAAACGGTCAGCGGTCGGAATTGCAGTTTCATGCAGCCAGATGGAATCACACGCTGCCAAGAAATTCGAATCTCATTCCCCGGTAACAGAGCAGCCCAGGTTGATTGTGGAAAGAAATCAGTATCACTGGTACTTTCCTGTGCTTACTTTTGCTCCAGGAGCCAAGAAATAAAATGTATAATATGACTATGTACTAGAGATAGAATGTCGGATTCGGCAAGACGAGGGTGACTATTGTGTGTCCTGTTTTTATTATGATTTAGATGCTTTTTTTCAGTGATACAAATACTTAGAACAGCTCATTAGCGTAAGGCAGATCGTGAACCTGGCCAACGGCACCAATGGCAATAGGACCGCTGGAGAGGGTAGAAACAGCCTGAGCAATGGAGTCAACGGAGGCAGCAGAGATGTCAACAGATTCAGCGACGGCAGACAGAACGCTAGCCTCAGCGGCCTCAGCAGCGGCGAAACGAGTGTGAGCAGCAGCTCTCTGGACAAGATCGATATCGAGAGCGCTGGTGAGACTCTTGATCTCCTTAGCACTGGCAATAGCAGCATCACCAATGGCAGCAGGGGAGGCACCAGAGATGGTAACTGATAGCAGAGATGCATCAGAGTATGGGGTGTATGTAGTCTCAATGGTGGTGCCAGTCTTGGCAGCGACCTGGCTCAGCAAAGTGCTTCCAGAAGACCACTTGACAGCAGAGGGGCCACCCAGGACGTTAGCAAGAACGGCAAGAGCAGGTGACTTGGAAGTGGAGGGGAAAGCAATTGTGAGAGCACTTGGGCCAGAAGACTTAACGCGGACATCGCCAGCAAAAGCCTTGGTGGGAAGAGCAACAAGAGCAGATCCAGCGTGAAGACCGCCCAAGTGCTCGCCAATAAGTGCAGCAAGATCCTTCTCAACGACAGAGGAACCGAGCACGGTGATGTTGGCCTTGGTGTAAGCCTGGCTGGCAAAGCTCTTGACCTGCTCAATGGAAACACCGCTGTAAGGCTCGACGAGAAGCGGGTTACCAAGACCGGTACGGAAAGCAGCCTCATAAGCAGCCTGCTTTGTCACGTATACGGGGTTCTTACCGGCAATTTGAGCCTCAAGGATAGCGAGAGGAGCAACATCCTCAACAAGCTCGTACTTATTGAAAGAGGTGTTAGCGAGAGTATCGCCAAGAGCCTCAACAAAGTAGGGGAGATCTTCACGCAAGAATTTGGCTGTCAGAATCAAGTTGTCACGAGTAAGAGAAGTGGAAAGCTGGCCCCCAAGAAGCTCAGTCTCACGGGTCAAACGAAGAGCAGAACGGTTGGCGGTGTTCTTGAAAGCGAACTTCTCAAGAATATGAGAGATACCAGGAGTGGTATTGTAGCGGGAACCAGCCTTGATAACTACGGAGACTTGGGAAGTAGCACGACCATCATCACGGGCAATGACCTTGACGCCAGCAACCTCCTGGGTAGAGAAGGTGCGGCGACCAAAAGTTCGGACAGCAGTTCTAGTTGCAGATGACCTGGAGAGCATTGTGAAGAAGGATGTGATGCCTGAGGTGTCAGATAAAGGTAAAAATTGAACCTGCAAAGAAGGAATGGGTTAGCAATGTCAAAGATTGATTAAACTCTTGGAACCTACCTTTTACTTGGACTCTGGAGAAAGAGAAGAGAAGAAGGTGTTAAAGGTGATGATGGAAATGAAAACAGAAAGGAAAAATGAATTTCGACGAATAGTAGGGTTGAGAAAAAAATCAGCCAGCTGAGGTAAGAAAACATAAGCGGCTTAGCTAAACATCATGGCAAAACATGAAATCACACAGAACCCAACCGCCAACGCGCAGAAATTGAAATCAACAGTCGAACCCCGGGCAATTGAACATTCTCAGTTCAGCTATCATTCTCCTAGGCATTTATACCAACTTTTTGTTTTGGTTGTAGGGCGGTTGCTGGATCTGATGAAAAAGAGGCATGGTTATTGGCCAGCTTTACTAATGGGCAAGGGCAAACTCTCATGTCTAGGGTTATGAGGGTAAGGGCAGTATCCTGAAAAAAATTCAAGAAATCCAAAATAAAAAAAAGTGCGATGCAGCTATACTGAGGAAGAAGCGAAAAGCCATTTGACATCGATACCACAAACAGCCGGACAACTCGAAAACCAAGACTAGAAGCATTTTAAGAAGATATAGGCTGATAGTTCTAGAGTACGGCATTTGTTTGTACTAAAATTGTGATCTTCGCAACCAGGAATCATTTTCAACCAAGGTCAACAGTCATTTAAACACAAATGGTTTCGATTTCTAGTTAACAGGGCTTTTTATTCACAGGTATTGTCTATTTATTAATCGATCTCTCTTGGATCTCGTTAAAAAGTTTCTACATTGCATTCCTGTTTGAACATGGCCACTCAAGCAGTCACAGACTTGTGCAAAGTCATTCTACGTGATGTTTATGGTGAAGTCGCCGAGCTCATAGTGGGGGTCTTGCTAGACGCAGGCAGGCTCACAGCATCACAAATTGCAACTAATTCCGATCTCAGTATTTTGACGGTTCAGCGTGCATTGGTTGCTCTAGTGCAGAATCGCTTCGTCTACTTCTGGATCGATCCCGCTACACCCAAACTCTGTTACTACACGGCCAACTATAGAGAGATAGTCAATGTGTTGTCGACCGGGTCAGTATTGAATATTGTATCGTCGAGATTCTCAGATCAAAATGTGCGAGCTCCAGAAATCATCAAGAATATCTTGGTTTACGGGCATGTTCGAGTTGGGGACTATTTAGAAAGCGGGTCAGGCGCGGGTGAAGACGGGCTCCTCAAACAAACTAATGGCTATGCAGTTGACGAAGCAAAAGTTAAGATTGCCAAAATCATGACTGATTTAGTTTCTCGCCAATTTTTAACCCCGCTGTTTGACTTTGATTTTCACCCTCCGGATGATATTTACCAGCAGCTCATCAATAAGCATCTAGCAAAAGTATCAAGAAACCAGTCAGAAAATGCACGACTTTTAGCAGCTACCAATGCAGCCACAAAAGAAAGAGATGAGCTTTTCGGTGCCCGAGACGCTCCTAATGTGGGTCTTGTGGCCGCTGAATCGGTAAAATCGACTATGAGCGCTCAACTGGCCAAACGTGTTCGCCGCAATCAAGCGTCCTTGGGAGAACCCAAGTTCACCGTCGATCCGGAAACTGTTCTCTCTGTCAATCACGACAAGTTTCTATTAATCTTCAGAAACGAGGAGCTGGCAAAGCTGGCCGCAAAAACAATTGGCCCAGTAACAGCAGCAGTTTACAGGCGGTTACTACATTGCTATGAATCAAAGCTTTTTAGATGTTCGCAGACAGTGACTCAGACCGCAGACTTTTTTATTACAACTATGGCTGTCATGGACGGCCTAGATCCAGCATTGGATCTGAAGGGCTCAATCGTGAATCCATCCTTTAGTGCAGGCAAGCGAAAAACGATGGAAGACGATGATGAGTCTGGTCACATCAATGGAACTAAAAAAATGAAAACGGATTCCGGGCCGTTTATCATGATTGATGAAGATGGCAGCGAGCCTGAAGATGAGGATTTTGCACTGTATGATAATGAAACCGACACCAGCAAAAAAGTGGGACTTGCAGATGTCGTTCGGCATTTGGAGCTGCTTGCAAGCTCACCATTAAAGCTGCTGGTTAAGGCTGGCAACCGAGGTGGTGGTGAGTGGTACGTGCCATTTGGAGAGCTCCGCGAAACCCTGAAACGCGTCACCTACGAGCAGATTGTCGAAAACAAGTTGGGCCCTTCTGCTCTACGACTGTTACGCATTATCAAAGATAAAGGCATGGTTAACGACGAGTTATTAGCGCGTACCGCTTTACTGCGAGCTGACACTATTGCTCAACTCGCATCAACCTTGCATGACTTTGGAGCTCTGGACTTACAGGAGGTCCCGCGCTCGAACGATCGGACCCCGGTCAAGACGTATTTTCTGTGGTTTCATAATTCGAAGCGGGCGTACACCATTGTTTTGCAGGACATGTACAAGGCACTAGCGCGCATGTACAACAGGATTCTGGCGGAGCGCAAGGAGCACCCGATCCTGCTGGCCAAGTTGGACAGAGAAGATGTTAAAGGGAATGAGGAGTTGTATTTGACGACTACGGAAAAGAAGGAAATCTGGGAGCTGCGATCTATGGAAGAGAAGCTGTTGGTCCAGATGAACCGATTGCAAGCCCTCACCCGCATTTTTGCTGACTACTAAGTAAACACTAAAATATAATCTAGACTTGAGTATTTAACGTCGAGTAAAACTGTGGTTCAAAAATAAAACAAAACTGCATTGAAATATACATGATCTAAAGAGTGATTCTATGGTTCGACCAGAAGGCAGGTGGCAGAGGAATGGAGGATAGAGGCTGCTCCACCACCACAAGCTCGCCTGGTCCAAACGAGTCCGCCAGCAAAATCGGGCGGTACTTGTGAGTTAGCCAGAACGCGCGTCGGCCCAACGTGCTCTCATCCTCATCGTCATTAGTGTTCTTGGAGTGCTTTTGGCGGGCCGACTCAACGCGCGACACAATTTCCTGCTCGTTCGACTCATACTCATCGCCCTCCTCCTTTTCAGAAATTCCCAGGCGGTCGTGCTTGCGCTTGGGTATCCTTTGGACGGCGACGTTGACGCTTGTGTCCAGAAACCCAAGCCAGCTACCGCCCCACAGCCACATGCGGCGAGAGTGTTCGGGGTCGTAGAAGACGCCACAGCATTTGTCGCTGATGTCGACAAGCTCTCGGGGTAGGATTTCAGAGTTTTGGCGGGACCACGACGTCAGCGCCAAAGTTTTCAGGTCGTACTCGACAACCTTGACTTCAGCAGTCACAATCACAATTGTATTGCGGCTAGTGAACTTGAGTGCAGTCGCCATGCTTGAGAATTTGCCAAGCAGTGTGCTCACATGGTTAGTGGGCGTGATGTCAAAGAGGTCGACAGAGCCTGAAAACCGGGCCACGGCCAGAAAGCGGCCATCATCCGACACTTGTGCCAAATGTATGCTGTCAAGGTGGCTCAAGCGCGACTTGACTTTGTGTTTTGTAGGAGCCAATTCGAGCTCAAGCGGATCTATAGAGAGATCCAATTCGTACTGTCCATCTTCGTTCTTGATGAACTTGTAAATAGTCAAATCAGACTCTGGGGACACAATGAGAAGGCGCTTATCGCCATTGGGATGTTCAATGATGCGGATTAAGCGAGCTCCTTGGTCTTCAAGATCGTGGGAAACAGCTTTGGTCACCTTGAGGGCCTTGCCACTTGGGGAAAGTGCCAGGTTGAAAAACTTGATTTCTGCAATAGTAGCCACAACCAGAAGCGACCCGTCTGAGGCCAGCTGGGCACTTGTAATATTTTCATCGTTGCTCATTGTCATGCGAGAAACAAGTTTCTTGTTTTCAACTGCTCCATCTGCGTTATCAAGAACTGTATTGCTAGAGGCTCCAATTCTCCAGATCTTGATCGTTTGGTCGGCCCAAAACATCAGCAGTCTACCAGTAGGGATTGCAGACAAGGGAGGTTGTTGAACGGTGATAGGAAGTTTTCTATAGACGCCTTCCGCAAAGTTGTTGACATCATTAACAACCAAGCTGCGTTCGACACCACCAGAAACCAAAAAGCTGGCGTTGCTGGACTCGTGAATGGCCATTGCTCTAATATCGTGAGAATGCAGCATGCGGCTTGACATGCTCGCCCATCGGCCGAGAGACTTGTTGATCATCTTGTAGGACACAATTTTCCTGTCTACACCAGCAGAGTACACATTCTGACCAGCCGCATCGGCCGCAAGACACAGCACGTCTGCCTCGTGGACATTAAACGTCTGTAACAGAGAAAACCTGGACAGATCCCAAAATTTGACAGAACCAGTCGAGTCACCCGACACCAACAGTTTGTTATTCAAAACCTGAACAGACCACACCAACGTCGATTCCCGCTCCTTGGACTGATCCACCTTCATTGTGCCCAAGATCCTGCCGTGAGTCTCTGCCTTTGTGCTCCACACTCTGATTCTAGCATCCGCAAGACCACCCACAACCTGATCATTACCTCTCCACGCCAGCGACAAAACTCGTGCATCCTGGCGCTGCAGGATTCTCGAAAACTCAATGATTGAAGGGCCGCCCTCAATGTTGAGAATGACGACGGATCCATTATCGCAGCCTGCCGCCAGCCTAGTTCCGTCTGGCGACGCGGCCAGTGACCAGATGACACCAGTATCGCACTGGTAGTTTGCAATGGGCAGAGTGGTCGTCAAGTCCCATTCCGTGATCGAGGTCGAGCCTCCGATTGAGAACAGTCGAGGAGCCTCTGATTTGTCTGCTGGCTGCGACCATACCAGGCCCTCTACAGATCTCCCTCGTCCACCTCTCAGCGTCTGTAAATTAGCTTATTATGCCTTCACTAAATTCAGCGAAAACTTACCAGTTCATGAACCCACCCCCATCTCGGGTTCCAGATTTCTATATCGCCGTTCGATCTGCCTACTGCCAGCCGAACGTCGCCCACTGATCCGTCTTTCGACCAGGAACTGCTAAATGCTAGAACCGTAATAGAATGAGATGCAAAGTCAACAAAGCGACACCGGTGAATATCCAAGGACATTGTGATGTTGTTTGGTTGATAGTTCAGTGTGAACGAGATTTTCTTTCTGATCTTTAAACGGAAAAAAAAAAATTTCATTGGGAAGTTAAAAAGTCACGTGAATTTATGTGGGTAGGGGCTCGGTGAAAAGTTTTAGATCAGGACCTGAATGTATGGGAAAAGTAAATCATCAAGTTAAATCTATAGATAAATGACTGGACCCTTATTTTTCTTAGTGAATTACTAGAAGTACAAAGATTAAGAGTGTTGTCAAGTAATTTTTTATAATTGAGGTTTTAGAGTGGTTGATATCTTTGACCTTTAGATGGCATTGTGTGCCAACTAATTGGAGGTATCATGTTTCTGATGGAAAGCTGAAGGATCTACAAAAAAATTCACAGCTGTTCCTGTTCTTGGATTCTTTTCCCTAGTACTGATTAAGTTGGATAAGTGATTCTGTAGATATATTTTCTTCATAAGAAATAGTGAAAGCTTCTATGACAGCGATTTTGTAGTTTCTTATTGGTACTTTCGATTTCATAACCTCTTGCTAGCACCTTGACATCTGAACAATAGCTTTACCAAACGAAGCAAAGAATTATGTGGGCCTATGAAGAAAAAGATTTGTTTAAGATAGTTTAGCTTTTAATTTGCCAGTTATCTTTGAAACTATTCAGCGCTTTTGGTCAACTAGTCTTTGTGTTTGCCTGCATTTCCAAGATATTAGAAAACACTATCTAAGGGACTACAAAGCTGAACAGCAACGTCTTCATTCATTCTTGACACTTTCCATTCTCAGTGTGTTCGGCTATTTGCGATGCAGTTTCCAATTGCTTGGCTTTCATATGCTAGAGATCAGATATCATAAAAGATGGTAGGAACAACCTGCCATATATAACCAAGAGAGTAATGTCAGCAGTGCCCATATATTTCTTTTCATTCTCTTGATTTTCATGAATTTTAATCATTTTTATCAAATCAAATTGTTTCTTTTTTTTTTCTCGCATGAATCGTTTGTGTCGCATCAAAGGGGACCCTTCCCTGCGCGTATTCATGTGGTCGTTTATGTCGTAACCACTCGTTTACCAAAATGGTCGGTGGTCACAAAAACCAAATTTGGACTTGAACCTGGTAGCTTGAACTGGTCTTGGACCGTAGAAGACCTGCCTGGTAATCAACTTTATTGAAAAGGCTGTTAAGCAAAATACTCCTGGATAAGATTTGTCCAAAGTATAAATAATAAGAGAGTTCTTCTCCATATCTTTTTTCAATTTTTTTTTCTTCTTCTCCAACAAACGATTCAACTCTAATTGTTAAAATGCCTACTGCTACTGCTAACCTTGCTCCTAAGGATTTCAAGGCCGATGCCGAGTTTGCCAAGGCCATGTATGGCCAGGCCGACAAGTCAGGATACTCAGCACTGCTGGGAAAGAATGAGGAGGCCCATAAGGCCGCCGTTGACGGCTACTTCAAGCATTGGGACAACCGCACGTCTGAGACCCAAACGCAAGAGGATGAGCAAGCTCGTCTTGATGACTACTCTTCATTAACCAAGCACTTCTACAACTTGGTCACCGACTTTTACGAGTACGGATGGGGTTCCTCGTTCCATTTCTCGAGGTACTACAAGGGCGAAGCGTTCAGACAAGCCAGTGCCAGACACGAGCACTTTCTGGCAAACAAGATGGGCCTCCAGGCTAACATGAAGGTTCTCGACGTTGGATGCGGTATTGGTGGCCCCGGCCGCGAGATCTGCCGGTTTGTGGACTGCAACATTGTCGGTCTCAACAACAACGACTACCAAATCCAGCGCGCCAACAACTATGCCGCCAAGTGCAACCTTGCCCACCGCCTGTCCTACGTCAAAGGTGACTTTATGCAGATGGACTTTGAGAACAACTCGTTTGACGCTGTCTACGCCATTGAGGCCACTGTCCACGCCCCTGTTCTGCAGGGTGTCTACCAGGAGATCTACCGCGTTTTGAAGCCCGGTGGAACGTTTGGTGTTTACGAATGGGTGCTCACTGACAAGTTTGACGAGACCAACGAGGAGCACCGCAAAATTGCATACGGCATTGAAGTCGGCAACGGCATTCCCAAGATGTACAAGGGCGAGGTTGCTGAGGAAGCCCTTAAGAACGTAGGATTTGAAATCACCATGCAGAAGGACATGGCAGATGTGGGCGACGACATTCCTTGGTACTACCCGCTTGCTGGTGACTGGAGATACGTCCAGACCTTGGGAGATTTCCTCACTTTCTTGAGAACCACTACTCTTGGACGTACTTTTACAATGGAGGCCACTGGTGTTCTTGAAAAGCTCCGAATTGCGCCCAAGGGCTCTAAGAAGGTGACTGTAGCCCTTGAAGACGCAGCTGTCAATCTGGTTGAAGGTGCCAGACTGGGTATTTTCACGCCCATGATGTTGTACATCGTGAAGAAGCCTTTGTAAATAGACATTTAATCATCTAATCTACTGACTATTCTAAGCAAATTACCTACTTTCTAGTAAATCCTCCAGCAGTTCATATGAATACTGTGTAAAAGTGATCTGTTCCATCATTTAATTTCTTTATTATTTGCGACCCGAATCAACACATGGACCACTCATCTTTAACGCTCCTCTATTGCATGAAGAGTGAGCTCAACATACTGCTACTATGATTTAGCAAAAGAATGCAACGTTCCGTGAATTGCTATGCTAGAATGAATTAGTTTAATATCTGAGAAGAAGGTGAGGTCATGCATTAGGCTCAACTTTTCACACTTTTCATCCCCCCAAAATGCTATCTTGATGCAATTTATTCCTCGAGCAGGGCTGCTCGAATTGATTCAGGCACAACGTAGTATTTTGGATCCCTCAGCATCCCCAAATCGCCCGGCTTATGATCTTGTAAGAGACTTTTAAAACCTCTAATTCTTTCCTGCTCGGGTTTTTTCATGTCTTGTCCAGGTTAGTATCCAAATAATGCAAGAGATATGCAAAAAGACAAAAGGGCAAAAAGCACAAGAGGGTTATAACATACTCAAAGAAAACGTCCTAAACAATGCCTCTTTCTCTTTGTCGGTGAGCCGTGATTTCTCAAACTCGGGTGACTTGCGAAACTTGCGTTTGAAATCAATGAAGTAGTATTTCGGTTTATAATTAGCTTCGACAAACTGCAAGAACTGGACCGTAGCCTACAATTTCAGTCAGTAACGTAAACAAATAAGGACAATAGAAGAAAAACGTACATCGGAAGGAACAGGTTTAGCGGGCTCTTGCTGTTTGGCCGCGATCGAGTCCTTGGCCCATAGATCGAACGCCGCTTTGCGGTCCTTGGAGGTCTCGTACAAGCTGTACCGCTCGTCGTCAACCACTTTCGGATACTCGAGGTCCCATTCGTTGTAGGGGTTGACGTGGTGGTCAAAGAGCATTTCGCGGAACTGGAGGGCCTTAGTATCAGAGTCCAGGTCGTCGTCGCTGGGCACGGCGTCGTCAAGCCAGGCGAGGTCCTCGCCTTCACTAGAGTCAGATTCGTCTGCATCTGCTTGCTCAGCCACGGCATCGTCGCTGTCTTCAATCTCGGCGTCGATGTCGTCTTCCTCTTCGTCGACAATAACGACCCGCTGTTTTTCGGGTACGGACGCTGGTGCCGGTTCAGCCGCGGCGGCTTGCGGCTTTTTCTTGTCGGCTTTAA
Organism: Geotrichum carabidarum; assembly: GCA_030556585.1. Taxonomy (NCBI): domain Eukaryota; kingdom Fungi; phylum Ascomycota; class Dipodascomycetes; order Dipodascales; family Dipodascaceae; genus Geotrichum; species Geotrichum carabidarum. The sequence goes on from JAKTUH010000064.1 coordinate 39,059, forward strand.
GTTTGAGACCACGCGCTTTGGCAATCAGGACGAGCAAGTCGTCAGACTCGACTTGGTCGATTGCAGCCTGCACTTCTGGGGGCGCGGTCCAGACCGACTGTTTCGTTTCTTTGTTGTGAGCAAACCAGCGGCCGGACCTTAAGAACACAAGCACCCAGGGCTCCAAATCAAGGTCCAGTTTAAACCGTGGTCGGTCCGGACGGCGTTTGTGTTTCTTTTGGCGTTTGGCGTCGGGCTTTTGGGTTTTATCAGTAGATAGAGCTGGTTTTGGCGGCAGACTGGGCGCGGCCACCTCTGGCTTTGGATCTGATTTTGGTCTTTCGTAGGTCGACACCTTTGTGCTTTTATTATAATAATAGTAATGGCCTGACGGCGCCAAGTGCCTTGACCACCCGTCTGGCAACGGATCCTCTGCCATTGTTCTGCTGATGATGTCAAGGCTAACTCTGGAAGAAATCAGGTCAAGGGTGAAAAAGTCAGAGTGAGGGCAAGAATCACCACCAAAACATGCCCAACCCACCTTCTTTGCCATTCACCTAGACATATCAACCGCCACCAATTGCGCATTATTGAAACCCCGATTATCTGGATCCAGCACGCCAAACTATAGAATACAATGGGAAGCAGACGATACGACAGTCGTACCACGATTTTCTCGCCAGAGGGCCGGCTCTACCAGGTACGTTCGCCACCTTTGGCACCTTTGCTTGAGCAACTTGTATCTAACAAATAGTCTAGGTGGAGTATGCCCAGGAAGCCATTTCGCACGCGGGCACAGTAATTGGCATCTTGGCGCAGGACGGGGTCGTTCTCGCTGCCGAGAAAAAAGTAGCCAGCAAACTCCTCGAACAGGACGTGTCTGCCGAGAAGATGTACACGCTGACTGAGAACATGGTGTGCGCCGTTGCGGGGATCACGTCCGACGCCAGCATCCTCGTCAACGCCTCGCGGTACCAGGCGCAGCGATACCTCAAGACCTATAACGAAGAGATCCCGTGCGAGCAGATGGTGCGCTGGCTGTCCGACATCAAGCAGGGGTACACGCAGCACGGCGGGCTTCGTCCCTACGGCGTGTCGCTGCTGTACGCTGGGTATGACGATTTGCACGAGTTCCAGCTGTTCATGTCGAACCCGTCTGGCAACTACAGCGGCTGGAAGGCAACGTCGATCGGGAGCAACAACAGCACGGCGCAGACGGTGCTGAAGCAGGAGTTCAAGGAGAACCTGCCGCTCAAGGACGCGGTGGCGCTGGCGATTAAGGTGCTGTCCAAGACAATGGACTCCAGCACGCTGTCGAGCGAAAAAGTGGAGTTTGCGACGATTGGCAAGAGTGCCAGTGGCAAAATTGTGCAGAAGATCTGGTCTCCGGCTGACATTGATGAGCTGATCAAGGAGTCGGGCCTGGCCAAGCCCGAAGAGGAGGAGGATTAGTGTACGATAGAAAATAAGCAATACAAGTTTCATAAAGAGAAATTCATCAAGAGTAACATAATAAAAAAGGAGGTCTAACTAAAGGGCTACACGAACAGCTGCCGCAGAGTTGCAACGCGGCCAGGCGTCGCCGGCACCTCGTCAAGGTACGCCGAATGCATTGGGTAATGGGGCTGGGTCGCAGCGCGCCGCTCGAACAGGGAGCAGATCTGGGGGACCCGGGTGTGAGCCGGGAACGGCGGCGGAAGGGCCCGTCTTGCCCGCTCTGGGTCGTCGTCGACACAGGCTGAGGGCAGCAGGAAGGGGGGTAGCGGCGGGGGGCGGGGTGGCGGGGGCCCTGTGAGCCACATCGCCGTGCACGCGAACTTGTGCACGAGCACGCAAACCGGGCGTTTCAGAAGCAGCCACTCGTACCGGCCCTGATCTGGGGTGCCGCCGCTGCTGGGCGAGGATGCAGAAGAGTAGACAACGACAATGCGGGTGGCTTGCTTGCGCGGAGACTTGCCCTGGATCGTCGGCTCCAGCGTGGTGGCCAGGCTCCGGACCCTCCTATTCCTTTCCAACAACGCCACGAGGCGCGCCGTGGCCGGCTCGCACCCGGCGGCGGCGCGGGGGACTATGTTGCGCTGGACCAGGTCCTGGCGCGACGGCCTGCGCGCCAGCTGGCGGTTGAGTGCGTCGCGGTGGAGGCGACGCGAGATCGTCAGCAGGAGCCGCGTGTGGGCCGGGTCGGCGGTGGGAGCGAGCCGGGCGGAGGACAGCAGGATGTTGCGGCTGGCGAGGGCGGCGGGCGGGGGCCGGGCGGTGGTTGCTGCGCCGGAGAGGTCGAGCCAGCGGGCAGCGGCGGCGAGGCGGGCGTGCTGGAGGAGGGGGTCGGTGGCGAGGCGGCGCAGGGTGTGGGAGGCGAGAGTGCAGGTGCAGAGGTCGGGGATGTCGAGGTGGGCGAGGACGAGCGAGAGGATCTCGTCGGGCAGGTCGAGTAGCTTTAACGGTGGCATTCTTAGAGATTTTGAAAAGAGGTGAAGAGAAAAAAAGGTGAGAGCACCTTTGTCAAGACGAAAGGTTTCGGTCGGTTTGTATCAGGAACCAGCTGATTCCAAACGCTGATGATAATACAGACTGATTCCCCATTTTTAACTCTCTGCATAGTCCGTAGTCAGATAACGTTTAGTGTCAGTTGGGACTTTTGGGCGCTCCAAAACCATTTCTTCCCAGCACCCACCAGCACCAAAAACACCCACCATTGCTTGTTCTTTTGCTTCATGGGGTATGTCTGTCTTGACCGGGTTTCAGGCCGGTGGTTTAGAAATGCTAACATAGTTTAGGGTCATTATAGTGTCAGGGAGCACGATCCCCGTCGGCTACGTCACGCCGCCCTTCCCCTCCCTCACCTTCCACATCAACTCGCCTGAGTACGAAGACGCTATGCTCTACTACCTCTCCGACATGTGGCGGTTCACGCTCTACTGGACGCTGATCTTCTTTCTGTCCTTCCACTGCTGCGCCGCTCTGTGGGCCAGCCTCATGCACCGCAAGGTGCTGGGCGGTCTGTGGATGCTGGCCACGTATGCGCTGTTTGCGGGGGTCCAGGCGGTCATTTCGGGGTCCCTGGTCGGGCTCATGATCAGTGCGGTGTATAGGGCGGGCTTCTTTGGGATGACGACGTGGATACCGATGGTCTGGGGTGCGGTGCAGATTATCGCAATGGTCGTGCGGTCGTACTCGATGATGAATACGTTCTTATGACAAAGCTGGGCAAGCCAGGACAATGGGTGGAAAAGCCGAAGAGACGATTGTTTTATGTTAACTGTGTATTAGGTATTAAAAATTAATTCTCATGTGTACTTGTAATGCTCTAATTGGTATGATATCTCGTGTTGTGAGGCTACTGTTACTCTGAGATAAAGGTAGCCTCCATCCACCCGTGGCCTTCTTCTTCGACGACCGTGCCGTCTTCAAGGGTGATCTTCATGCCCAGCTTCTTGTTGCTGAACTGGTACACAAAGGGCTTTGCATGCGCAATTCCGACCACGACTTTTTTCACAAGCGCCGGAATCTCAGCCATGACATCCACCCGCTGCACCATGCGGCCCACGTCGCCCTCCAAATGTGCCGTGCACGCCGGGGTGTCTGAAGCCTGTGCGATCTTGGGCCCCTCGAAATCAAAGACAAGGTGCTCGGGCACATGCCACCCCGTTTCCTCGTCAACCCGGCATTTCTCGTGCTTGATATCAACATCCTTTGCTGTGAACAAAAGCTCGCCGTTGCGCACCACTCCGGCGACGCCGACCTTCACGCACCCGTAGGACGGCGGCGTTGTAAACTCCATGAGCACGGCAGACATGGTCGGCCCGTGCACCGTCGCAAAGTTCCACGCCTTGGCGGCGTGGTGCGGCTTCATCCCCTGCATCGCAAACACAAACATGCCTTTGGCCCCGCTGCCACTGCTGACACCGCCGAGCTCAATGCGCTTGCCCTTGACGTTGAGCGACCCAGTCACGGTGCACCGCGGCCAGAAGCCGTGGAACATGGACCCCCACGAATTCGAAAAGTCCGTGCCGTACAAACTGAGTCCTTTTTCTCCAATCTTAAATCCCTTTGTATCTCTCGTGAACGTGAGATCGACCAAGCTGTCTCTGCAAACCGTGGAGCTGACCTTGTACGCGCCGCCACTTTTGATCAGCGACACATGGCACTCGTGTGCATTGAACTCCGTTCCCTTGGCCTCAAAGTCCTCGAGCTGCGTGCTAGTCCACACGTTATCCTCCTCAATCTCATCGTGGGCCAATCGGACAACAAACTGGGCCGTAAACATGAGGCCCACCGGATTGGAGTGAATCACCTGGACGAACCCGTAGTGGCCGGTCTCGGGGTTTGTAAAGTAGAAGGTCTGGGTTTCGACATGGGAGGACCAGGGGGCGCGCCACTCGAGGTCGGTGCGGGTGAGCTCTGAGAACGGGTTGCCGTGGGCGGGGACTGTTTTGGAAACGGGCAGGAATGCAGAGGGCCCGTAGATGGGTTCGGCTGAGCCTGTCAAGGCCGAGACACTACTCTAGTTAGACATGTGTGTGGGGCGATTATCAACACGGCTGAAAAGACAGCCTTATAAGCTTGCACAGGGGATGTGGGTTTGGAGACGGACTTACTTTCCTTGAACCCACTTGAGCATTTCGTTAAGATTTTTTTTTGCAAAAAGTGTCTGAGTTAGTTGGTTGTTGGTTGTTGGTTGAGTTTAAAACCACTTGACTGAACTGTAGCAAAAGTGAAGCAAAACGCAGAAAGAATCAAGCTGAATGAAATCAAGT
>JAKTUH010000064.1:43894-54531 GCA_030556585.1 Geotrichum carabidarum
TTTTTTTTTTTTTTTTTTTTTTTTTTTTTTTTTTTTTTTTTTTTTTTTTTTTTTTTTTTTTTTTTTTTTTTTTTTTTTTTTTTTTTTTTTTTTTTTTTTTTTTTTTTTTTTTTTTTTTTTTTTTTTTTTTTTTTTTTTTTTTTTTTTTTTTTTTTTTTTTTTTTTTTTTGTCTTTTGTGATATATTCCCTAGTTATAGCCCTCCACCCTACGCCGTTTATAGTGCGGCTTTCACTTCTTATAGCTCTGGTGATTACTCCATAAATTCAAGTGACATGCGGATGTACCAGAGGTTTTACACACTAACTAGTAAAAGGAAGGAGACGTATATAGGCCTTCAACCCTCTGTGATGCATCTCGGCATCATAAGCACTTATGGGTGGAGATATGCATGACTGCTTTGGGTTTGTGGTCACAGTTTAAAATAGGGTCAAAAGGTAGATATATATATATGCTGAATCACTGTAATTATTTAGTAGTTTTCTGCCATACTCAAGCTATCAAGAATATCGAGTATAATGCGTATTCCTTGAATCCATATAAAGTATGCACTTAAAAAAAATCAAGCAGTATATGGCGGCGGATGATAAACACCTCCTCTTAGAGTTGCCCGAGCCCACATCTCATTGCTACCATATATGTGAGCCCATTCTTCCTGTGTTGGTATTCGGAGGATTTCTGCAATAGATAAAGGTTTGCAGTCATGGAGATATTTAAAAGCGGCCGAGTCCCCATCTCGCAGACCGTCAGACACTGGAAATGTGTAGCATATGCTGCATATCCTCTCAGCGTCCAGGACCAGTTTCTGCCTTGCCCCTGGTAGTTCTAGACGAACAAACTGCCCGATAGTTATTGGCTGAGAATAGTTCAATTGTTCAGGGTCATACCATAACTCTGAGTGCATTATAAGGGGGAAAGTTTTCAATTTTTCCACTAGGACTAGGTTCATGGTAAATGCAGTTGTACCAGGAGCAGAAATCTTCGCCATCAGCAGCCTGACACATTTCCCGTAAGATGGGATGCCGTTTTCATAATACTTTACAATTTCATTGCTTTTCACGCCAAACTTAGACGTGGAAGTAGAGATTTTGAACCGCAAAGGCTCGCAAACTTGGGTGGTGGTTGGATCAAAGTCAATGTTTCGTCTCAAGCACTCCTTTTGAAAAGCATGCCAAAAAAGGGAAGTCTCGTCATTGTACTTAAAGTCACTCAGCTCATCATCACCTGTCAAGCCGTATTCCATCCATATAGGCATTGCCTCGCCTGTCAACTTGGTTGGCGTTACTCCAAGCTCAAGTTCTCTCTTTAGAAATAACGATGAAAACATCAATTGAGCCCACGCACGAAGTCCAAGCTTTCGGCTCTGCGCAACTGATAGATACATGTTGGACTGACCCAACCTCTTCAATTTCTTGACCATTCGGTCTATGGAAATTGAGCAATACTCGGGGGGCATTCCGCAATGTTCAACGGTGGACTGGAGATGAAGCAGGAGATGAATAGGAAGATCAAAAACTGAAAGACGATTTTTACTAGTAGCCTCAACAATACATTCCAACTTGTATTGAAATCTCTCACAGGCCCCGCGAACAAGCTGCAAGTCTTGTACCGACAAACAGGGAAGTTCCAGGACTCTTAAAATACTCGTCATCTCAGTTATGAGGCCAAAGAGCTGTTGTGACGGAGAACAAGGTTGCTTTAAGAGAGTATAGAAATAGACCTCAACTTCTCCGTTGCCAAAGTGGAATGGAGCGAGTGGTTTCTTATTGATGTAGGAAATCCACCAGAATAAAGGAAAGACATTTGTCACTGTTTTCCAGCTGATGGTTTTCATTTTGGCAGCTTGAGCAAAAAAATCATGGATAAGTTCAAAGTCTTTGCCTCCTCCAAGATCATCGGGTATATTCTTCAGTCCATTAGCTGCCTTGTTGAGCCGGTCGTAACAGCCGTCGTACCGATCTTGAATGTCACAAGATCCTTCCAAATATCTGCCAGCCAGTACATCAATGAATTTTCTGACAGAATTCTGATACATCAAGTCCATGAACCCAGTCGGAGCACAATAAGGCATGACAAAAGTGCACAGGTACTTTTCAAAATGAGACCTGAACTTGACACCGAGCGAACCAGCCTCATCAAGGCGGTTGCTGGGGCTGCTATTTTCGATGGCCTGCCAATTATAATTTCTGTACCTTTCGGCGGTTCTAATGATTCTTCCATACGTTCCCACAGAAATCATTGGAATGCCTCCCCCTCGGCCATTTCCAGGCGCACTTCGCCGGCGATTTTCAGAAGCGCTAGGGCAAATTTTCTTCACCTCACATACACGACAGGGATATTCGGAGGAATGACCTTTAAACCCCATGAAATGACTTGTTACACCAGTATCTCCGCCGATCATAACTAAATGGGCATAGACTTTGACTATTTTGTCCAAATGACTATCATAAGCGAAAAATCCGCGTGCACTCATTTCAGCCATGTCGTCAAGTAGTGGTGTTAGAAAAGTCATGCTATCAGAAGTCCATAAACGACCAGTTTCTGGAGTTTTGACAAACGCATAAGGTGAAAAAAGAGCAATATCGCAATGGCGGACTCGCAGGGGAAGGTTAAGAATACTAAGCGCCATGGTCATGAATTCTCCAGCAAGAAAAGCGCCATGAAACACTTTGGCGCCATCAGAATGAAGCATCAACGCAATCTCATGGGTGGTGGAAAAACAAGCTCGATCATTTTCCATTTTTGCGTCCATGGAAGAATGAGTGTTACTGACCCGAGTATTCCGCAGTTGGCGATAAATTTGTGAGGACCAGAAGTCAGACACTTTGTGGTGGTCCGCATTGCAAGGTCTTTCCTTAGCAGGGAATAGCAATTTAGCAATCTCTGGGCAAGACATTAACTTCCTAAGAAGCTCTCGAATGGAGTAGTAGTAAAAGAAACAAGCCTTGTCTCTCGGCCGCTTACAGTGAATGCATGCTTTCAAATTGTGGAATTGGCCAGTAAACGCCATACACCACATTTGACAATGATAAACCTTGAAGCAGTTTGATCCTTTTGGGTTTTGGCCATAAAAAAGGTCCCAGTTTTCAGCCAAATTCTTGTCCATGAGCGAGTTCATGATGCGTGCAATAACACCACGCAACTTCAACCTTTCTTGGTCAATCAAGTCTTCGTCATCACTGGTATCAAACTCCTCCGCGAAATCTTCCAACAATCTATTTCTGCAATAAGCCGCTTCAAGGGATTCAATACCAGACGATACAGTGACAAGAGAGCCTACACAAAGAGCCGGCTTAAGATTGGTCAGTACATTTTCGCCAAGCTCTCTCACCAGTCTACCTGTCCTGGATTCCTTCGTATCTTTCTCTAGCTCATTGTTGGAGTCATTTGCTATAGTGTCATTAGAATCGAAATCAGGAATGTCTTCATGAAGAACGGATACTAGATTAGCATCTTCTTCGAATTGAAATGGATCTGAATCATCCAAATAGGGATCCATTTCGGTCAATTCCTCTAGATCAGAACTCAAAGATATTAAATTGCTACTATCCAAAGAAGGAACACAACTGTGGTATATCTCCGTCATCAACTCGAGAAATAGATGTCCAGATACGAAAAGATCTGGAGGCCCAGGTTTGAACGCCGCTCCAGGGGGTGCAAGGCCTCTAAATTTTGTGAGCGAGTAGGTGTCAACGCCATCCAGAAATGCACTTCGCATGAAAGATTTTTGTCTCCGAGTACAATGGTTTTCAATGGATCGAGTCAACGCACTTTCAAAGAGAGCAGAATCACACGATACATGTAACCTTTCCAGCTGGTTTTTCAAACGAAGATTGACTGGCGTTGCAAAGCGTCTACCAAGGGAGCTATAAAATGGACAAAGGTAATCGTATTTTTCAGCTGGAGGAGCCAGGGTCGAAGATCCGGGGTGAACCGCAACCATTATGGAGTATGGAGGAACTGGTGGCATGCGATTACGAAAGGGGGTATCACCGAGCATGGACCCTTCTGGATAGTGGAAATTGGTGTGATTGGAGTAGGATTCTATGCCAGGATTTGTTAGCTAATATGAATGTGTGCACAAATACATACCTTTTGCTTCTGCAACAAGAGAAAGGAGCCATGATATTCCATTGGCTCTATCTGGAACGTAAGACGTTAAAAAGGGAGAATAGATTGTGTATATTTCATTGACCAATACCATCCATTCATCAAAATAAACCCGACGGGAGAGTTGGAGGACTTGAAGTAAAACAAACACACACACGTAAATATCGTCAATCAGCATGCGGTAAATGACACAATCATGAACATGATGCTGGATTTTCAGCGAGTGCTTTTCAGCCTCCTTTTTCTGAAGGTCGGTAAATGAAAACGATTCTCGAACAAAATATTGAAGTCGAGCATCAACTGAGCAAAGCCAACTGATTTTATCTTCCACCCGATCAGCCACCCCATCCGGATCCTGGAAAACCGTTCTCAAGTACTGCTCTCCTTGTATGATGCGCATCGAAGAAATATAAATCAACCTTTGCTGACAGCAGCTGTTCATGCAACTGAAATAACCAGCATACATGGATAGATCGGTAGATCTCGACAACCTGCAGTGAGTGAAGATTGCAGTTTGGACAAGGTCAGGTAACTCAGTCAATTAAGTTTTAGTTTAATTCGGCCAAGCATGCATGCTGTGTGTGTCCATGATCAGAGAGAGAAGGTGTTGCGCACCAAGTGCACTCTATAGAAAGGCGACAATTGCCATCCATGCCAACCACAGACAGCAACACTTTTGCGCTGACTGAACGCTAAACACTCAAAAAAAAAAAAAAAAAAAAAAAAAAAATCCTCAAACTTTTCTGCTCTGTGGCCAATACTGTACCAATTGTACCAACCAATTGCTCATGAATGAATCCATCTCCCCTTGTAATACTTTCAATCGTGCATAGCCCAAATGCCGGCCCATCAATGGCCTCTGCTTAGACTCCAGCACGGCTGAGCAGCCGCGTGGAGCCCCAGGCCCTATACATATATGAAATCGACCCTACGTCCCTGCATGCCCACACAACCTAAAAATGAAAAAAAAAAAACAAAAAACAAATGCATCATATTTTATACCAAGAGTTAAACCATACCATATACAATTTAATTCTTCCTTCAAACTTTGGCTGCGGGCCGTTAATCAGCAAACGCAGTCCATTTAGCACTGGGGACCGGCAGCAATAACCTCGGGCAGGCACTGGTCCTTGTACATTTCAAAATTCTCCTGAAACAGCTTGCCGAGCTTGCTAATCTCCTCCTTAAACTGGACCGCGCCGCCCGTCCACGAGTTGGCAGGGTTCAAAATCTCAGACGGCACATTGGGTGCAGTCTTGGGGACCTTCAGGTTAAAGACTCCAAAGTTTTCATACTCAACCTTGGCAAGCTCGCCGCTGTGAATAGCGTCCAAAATGGCACGCGTGTACTTGAGCGGGCAGCGCTTGCCGCCATTGAGAGCAGAGGCGCCGGTCCAGCCAGTATTGAGCAGCCAGGCATTGGCCTTGTGGTGCGTCATCTTGTCAGACAGCATCTTGGCGTACTGCATGGGGTGCAACACCAAAAACGGCTGGCCAAAGCAGGCAGAAAACGTGGCCTGGGGCTCAGTAATGCCCTCCTCGGTACCGGCCATCTTGGAGGTGTAACCAGAGATAAAGTGGTACATGACCTGCTCGGGGGTCAGCTTGGAAATAGGAGGAATAACACCGCGGGCATCGCACGTCAGCAGCACAATGTTGGTGGGGTGCTTCTTCGAGTAGCAGGGAATAAGGGCATTGGGGATAAACTCAATGGGGTACGAGACACGCGTATTCTCCGTAAGAGTCTTGTCCTCATAGTCAACCACTCGGGACTGGGGGTTGAAAACGACATTTTCCAGTACCGAGCCAAAGCGAATGGCATTGAAAATATCGGGCTCCTTCTCGCCAGACAGGTCGAGGCACTTGGCGTAGCAGCCACCTTCAATGTTAAAGACACCGTCGTCCGTCCAGACGTGCTCGTCATCACCAATCAGCAAACGGTGGGGATCGGCAGACAGGGTGGTCTTGCCGGTACCAGAGAGACCGAAAAACAGAGTAACGTCGCCGTCGGGGCCCTGGTTGCACGACGAGTGCAGCGTCAGGTTATTAAACATGACGGGCTGCAGGTAAAACATGACGGTGAAAATACCCTTCTTCATTTCACCGGCATACTCAGTACCGAGAATGAGCATTTCCATTTCCTTGAAATTAATGTCAACCGAGGTAGTCGACGTCATGCCCGACGTGTATCTGTTTGCGGGAAAGGCGCCGGCATTGTAAATGGTAAAGTCGGGCTTGCCAAAGTTGGCGAGCTCCTCGTCAGTGGGTCTAATCAGCATATTTCTCATGAAAAGAGCGTGGTAGGCACGGGCACAGACAATTCTGACCTTGATTCTGTACTTGGGGTCCCAGCCGGCATAGGCATCCACGACATAGATTCTCTTTCTGGTATTGAGATAGTCGACAGCACGCTCGCGGTTAATGAGCCACGAGTTTTCCGTCAGCTTCTTGTTGACGGGGCCCCACCAAATCTTGTCCGAGGACGAGGGCTCGTCCACGATACGCTTGTCCTTGGGGGAGCGGCCCGTCTTTTTACCAGACGAAGCAAAGAGGGCACCGGCCGAGGTAATGGCGGAACCAGACTCGTGGACCAGGGCGTCCTCGTAGAGCTGGGCGACCGAGGGGTTGTGGGTAATCTGGACGTGGTCGTAGTCAATGTGGGCGGTCTCGTGGAGTTCTTCCTCGAGCTCGGTGTGGGAGTGGGTAGGCTCGACACCCTGGGGATGAAGGCTGGTTTGATTGACGGGAGGAACCATTTTTTATGTAGTGCTTGAGGCAAATTCGAGAAAGAGAAGGGGGGGTGGAGGGTAGAATGAAGATGGGTGAAGAGAGAAAGAAAGGGAAGAAGGAGAAGAGAAATTGAGGGGAGAAGAAGGGTTTTTATAGTAGAACGAGAGAAAAGGAAATTGAGTTTTTTTATTTATTTTATTTATTTTATTTATTTTATTTTATTTATTGGTTTTCTTGTATAGACGAAACAGCCTTTTCGATCAAATGAGTTGAGTTTGGACGAGAAATGAAAAGAAATCGGAGGGAAACGGGAGGTGATTTATATATGAGAGAGAGATCAATCGCTGATAATGGTGATGAAGATGGTGATGAAGATGGATTTATGGGATATTCAGGGTGAATGAACTTTTGACTGCAGTTGATTGAGTTGAATTTTATCTACATCAAGATTGGTGATGGTGATGGTGATGGTGATATATATATATATATATATATATATGGTTAAAGCATAAATAAACTCGAGACATGTATGATATAATTGTTACGTGGTTTTTTTTTGTTTTTTTTTTTGTTCTCTGTCTTTGCAATATGACTGCAGACTTTGATTCAAACTGCCTTTGACTCTTTCCAATGATACATGACCTTTTGTAATCTCATCATTTGGAGGTTGGTTGGATGCGTTGATGATGGTTCAATTTTTTCAATTTCGTTGTTGAAATTTTTTCTTTTCTTTTTTTCTTTTTCCGGTGTTTTTTTTTGGTTTTGCGGAGAGGGTTAGGGTCTTTTCATGAAAAAAAAAGCCGCACTTTGCAATATTCCGTATACATGTATATATCAGTTTCTTAAACAGGCAATCTTACTAAGCAGTTAAGTAATACATCTTTTGGTCCTTCATATATATATATATGTAACAAAATGTTTGGCCACGAAAACAAGTCGGGGGGAGGGGCGAAATCATTTTTACCCCAGATTTTTTTTTTTTTTTTTTTTTTTTTTTTTTTTTTTTTTTTCATATACATTGCAAAATAGCAATATTAATTAATGCGCGCAACCCCCGACACTCGGCTCATTTGTAATTAATTACATAACTAGAACGGAAAAGAACGGAAGCTTCGGCATTTTCCAATATCGTATGCAAACGTACGCGAATTTCACTTTCGTGATATCGCCGTACAGATGGTTTTCTTCTTTTCCTTCTTCTTCCATATATGAAACCAAATGTTCTGTGCATCACCATTGATACATATATATATATGTAGGCAAAAGATAATATGCCAATCTACATAGATCTGCTGCTTCAAAGCCGTACTTCGCATGTGTATAAGCCCAGGTGAATGCTACTACCGGATCAAATAGAATACGTTTAACTCAATGCATTCCAAACTGTCTAGATCTACTCAAGTTACTTGTCTTGAAACCAAATGTACTTGATACCATCGGTTTGCTCACAGTGTTGCCACTGGCTTAAAGCTAAAAGCTAAAAGAATCAAACCACCACACCCGGGCCCTGTCAAAGTCATCAAAGACTCTCCTCAAGGCTATCGTCCACAGCCTTCCACCCCTCGTAAAACGCCCGGAAAAACCCAACCCCGAGCCCCACGTCCCGCGTCCCTGTTGCTGCCCGAATCGAGTGCATCGCCAGCTGCGGAATTCCTACATCCACACTCCTGCACCCCAGCGCGCTGCTCACGGCAGGGCCAATCGTGCCACCGCTGCGCCCGTCGTTGCGAACATGGAAAACTTGTAGCGGAACCTCGGGCTCACATGACCGGCACACAGCGTGCATAAGAGAAGCAGACACAGAGTCGGTCGTGTTGGCGTTGCCAGTCACATTGTATTTCAGAGTGACGCCTTTGTTAAGACCAGGCTTGTGGTGGTCAAGGTAAACAGACGCAAAGTTGGGGTTGACCGCATGCGTGGTGTCCGCGGACACGAAAAACGAGTTGGCATACACCTGCCGGATTGAACCTGCCTCATCAGCGGGCAAGGCCGCCACCACCCGGTCCACAACAGACTCAATCAGCCCGCCCCGCGCCCCCTGCCGGGTCAAACTCCCCACCTCCTCGTTATCAAACAGCGCAACCATGTTGAACCCGTCCGCCTTCACCTCGCTCTCAAGCAGACCGCGCACCGCCGCATAGCTGCACAGCTTGTCGTCGAGCCGCCCACAAATCAAAAACTCCTGGTCCAGCCCGCCCAGCACCCCGCTCTGGAAGTCGTACAGCTCCAGCTCCACCGCCTGCACGCTGCTCAGCTTGACCCCGGCCTGCTTGCAAACCGCCCTCAAAACACGAATGTCGTGCGCACCGACCACAGGGCTTTGCTTCTCCTCGTCCGTCGGCTCAGGGACATGATCGTCCTGCAGACCGATAATCGGCACCTTGTTGGTCTCTAAATTAAACGGCCCATGCGACGGGGCCCCGAAATGCGGTGCCAGCGTCGGAACCTTTCCAATCGGGTGGTCCAGCTTGACCAGCACCTGCCTCACCACCGCTTTGCCTCCTTTGCCATCCGAGTCCTTGACAATCAACCGCCCGGCCAGCCCCAGATCGCGGTCCCACCAAACAGAGCTCAAGCCTCCTGAGTAAGGGGCCACGCCCAGCCGCAAAAACCCGCCGTTCTCCTTTGACGTTTCCACAAGCGACACGGGTTTGAGCTTGACTGTCAAGGCGTCAATGTGGCACCCAGCAATGCCCACTCCGCGGGCCGGGGTCCACATGGGGCCGAGCGTGGCTGCGACCAGAGACGAGTTGTTTCGGAGCGTATAAAACTTCTTGACCTTTCCCTCCATACTTGGTCCATTCTTGCCGTCATTGGCAAAAGAAGCAGTAGAGGAGTAATCACAAAGGAAAGACGACCAGCTGTCACGCTCGCTCAGGTACACGAACCCTTCTTTTTCAAGCCAGGTTTTGATTTCAGCAATGGCGTGGAATTCCGTGGGGTTGTGGTTCATGAAGGATAGAAAGTCGTAGGCGTAGTCGAGGTAGTCCCACCCTGGAGAGGCCGAAGTTGCCTTGGAGGTACTGCTGCCATTGGAGGTGTCTTCAGCAGTGCTAGAAGAGGCGGAGGAGGCGTGGAGCTGGGGTTTGTCCTTGCAGTTCATTTGGATTGCTCTAGATGCGTGGCAAATGCTAAACTAAAATGCAGGAAACGCGTGCTAAACGTGCAATTAATAAGGTCTGTAGAGATTTGGAGGTCTAAACAAGATGGAATGGAAGATGGAGAGAATGAGAAAGAGCCATGGCGGGTGAAAAGTAGATAAGGCCCCGCTTACATCAGCATAAATTGTGGCCGCTTGCCTGCTGCAGATGGGAGGTCAAGTATACGCGGCGCGCGTTGAATTTGGTGCCTTGCGGTGGGAGGTGAAATTTATGAAAAGGCGCTATAGAGATGGGTCAATATTAAAAACTACGTACTGTCGTTGAAGGTCAACCAAGAGAGCGGCAGCTGGCTTTGAAATAAAACCCTTTATTGTTTTCTCTAACTGGAATTGACTTTTGTTTTTCTGGAGTGTACATATGGAATGGTCACCCTACAAATCCGGAGAGTACTTATGTCTACTTCTGTATGACGTTTTAAGTCATCTCTTCATTGTAAAAGCTAGCGCACAAGGTCACTAGACTAGCCATATATAACCTGGACCCAGAAAAAGCATTCAAATGATTTAAAGAAATGTTGAACGTCTTGAACCAGCACGACGATGCTAGCTGGTGATCAGACCAGCACCACCTGTAAAGACTATGAGTATACGGCAGCAAGAGTCTCCTACGATATTTACGTCTTAAATCATACCTGGCTT
>JAKTUH010000064.1:54631-86821 GCA_030556585.1 Geotrichum carabidarum
AAAAAAAAAAAAAAAAAAAAAAAAAAAAAAAAAAAAAAAAAAAAAAAAAAAAAAAAAAAAAAAAAAAAAAAAAAAAAAAAAAAAAAAAAAAAAAAAAAAAAAAAAAAAAAAAAAAAAAAAAAAAAAAAAAAAAAAAAAAAAAAAAAAAAAAAAAAAAAAAAAAAAAAAAAAAAAAAAAAAAAAAAAAAAAAAAAAAGGCCTCCGCTCTCTTTAAGTTGACATTGAAAAGTAAACTAAAAAAAAGATTTCTGATGCAAAACCTTGCATGGATAAAGGATGGATAAAAGGTTATGAAAACTCAAGGTGAGGTCAGGTTGGATTGAGCCATTCGAATGGATGTAGTGGCACCAGAAAGCCAGCGACAAACAACTGTCTTTTGAAGAAAAAAAAAGAGAAAAAAAAGGCAACAGGCAAAAAGAGTTTTTGTATCTTTGCAACTGTTTATACGAAGATGATTTGAAGGAAGTTATGAGTGAGATCATGAAATAGGCAAAAACGTAGTTATAAGCAGTTGTTCGTTAAAAATTAAATCACAGGTATTCAGCCTGATGAACAAGCAAGTAAATAAGTAACCAAATGAGCCATAGTTGTGGATCAAAACAGAAAGCTTGACCTTATAAGATATCAACATATTGTACATAAATATATATATATACAAGTCAGCTAATGGTGTACATGCGTCACAAAAACAGCACATAAAAATGTGGGCACGGCTCAAATTTAAGTTATAATTATATAAACCAGCTTGCAAATTCACCGAGCTGCGCCAAAACATTCACACCATGTACAATTAGACCTGGAATTCATTTTGAAATGGCATCATGTGTGTCTTGCACGACATCTTGATTGCGTGTGGATCTAGGTTATGAATTGAGAGTTTATTTAATTCAAGTTAATTATTACAAAGGACCTGACTGACTCCTATATAGCTAAAAGCCATAGTCAAATCCTCACGAGGCTACGCCAATCTCATTTCAGGGTTTTTTCATGTATCGTTACTCTAGTTAACTATGTTCAAATGCATAACACTATTATTTCCAAGCCCATCCTTAACCCCCCGGCCCACTATGCTCTGATTCATTAAGAGAAAAAAAACATACAACAATCTTCCACACTCTGAAACCTTTTTAAATAATCTCGTTTGTATAATACGCAGTACTTTTACGTAGCAACTGTGTACGTGTCCAAGACCTTCGTAGATTCCGGTGCCCCGAACCACTAAATGTCGGCGGTGTTGGAACGCATGAGCTTGGGTTTCGAGACAGGAGCAGGTGCTGCTGATTTCGGGTTTAGGGGAGTGCCTGGCTCTGACGAAGTGTTGTATCCATCATCGTCGTCTTCGTCGTCATCATCATCGTCATCTTCATCATCATCGTCATCGTCATCGTCATCCTCGTCATCCTCCTCTTCCTTTTGCTCTTCCTCACCAACCTCGTCAGCCGACTCACGACGCTTCTTTGCAAGTCGCTTTTCCCGTTTTTCCCGCTCCTCTTCTTCCTCCTCCTCCTCGACCGACATGGGCGGGCCGCCCAGCTGGCGTACAACGTTGTCCACCACGTCTGTCCATTCCCGCATGCCGCCCATGCCGATATCGCCACACACCAGCACCTTTTCAATCGGTTTCAGCACATGCACGTACGGAAACGCGCTTTGCAGCACGCCCAGGTGTTTCTTGGTCATGGGGTTCGTGTACATGTGCGTGTTCATGGCCGGCGCCACAATCACCGGAGTCGTCGTGTTCCAGGCACGGAACACCGATGTAATGAGATTGTCGCAGATGCCGTTCGCCATTTTGGCCAGCGTGTTGGCAGACAAGGGAGCGATCAGCAGAATGTCGGCCCAGCGACGCAGCTGCACGTGGAGCACCGCCTCTGCCACACCCCGGCGCGACGTCCACTCGTCGTGGTCGTGCCAGATCTTGACGTCCGGAGGCAGCTTCACCCCGCGTAGAAAATGTTCAGCCGCAGACGTCACAATCAATTGCACGACGGCATGCTGGCCGTACATTTTGCGCAGCTTGGCAATGATCAGTGGAATCTTGATGGTGGCAACAGATCCGGTACAAGCAACCAAAATATGCAGTTTCTGAGCTTCATTCTCATCGTCTGATGATGAACAGCTGGTAGCTGTAGCTGCAGGTGCAGGTGCAGGTGCAGGGGTAGTAACAGAAGTACCAGCTGCAACAACCGCACTGGGAGCAGGAGCAGGAGCAGGCTCTTTCTTGACCGAAGACACACGCTCTAACCTAGAGTCGCGGCGAGATATAAACTCAAAATCTGATGTGCTCACTTGGCTGACGTTTTCATTAGTGACAGGCGTAGTTGGGGTTGTCGTACCAGGGGAAGCAACAAAAGGAATCTCGAATTTGGTTTCGCCCTTGCCGAGCTCAGATATACTAGCGTGTGTGGCGTCGGAGGAGTGCTTTGTTTCAGGTAAGGGACGCTCAAACGTGTGTTTATTAAGGCTTGCGGGACCGGGCATGGCGGTGATTTTTGCATCGCTCAAGGGGCCGGGGGCGCTACTACTGATCGGGTCGATAATCATCGACGACACCCTGTGAGGCACGGATTTTGTTGGAATGGGAACAGCAGCCACAGTTGAATTTATTGTGGCAACTCCAGACTCACTCGAGGTGGATCCTCTTTTTTGGGGTGGTGCAGGTTTTCTGCCATGGTGGGGGAAGTGGATTGCATGGTGATGCCCAGTATGAGCATGATGTCCGTGCGAAGTATGCGTGTGAGGAGTGTGATGATGATATAATTGGTGAAACAGGCTTCCTACGGAACGCGTCCTATCTGCATGGCTTGCAGGCTCGTTGAAGGAGACCATACTGGGCCGACGTTGCATGGCATCGTTGGCATCTTCTGATGGCTGGTTGGTCGATGGTCCACTAGTACCTGGCACACTGTTAGGGAAAGTAGGCGACTGGATGGTACTGGACAAGGCTGGATCAGATACCGTGCTGTCAAGACGAAGAGACGAAAACAGGTCTGCAGGAGGAGGGCGCCCTATAATGCTGCTACGTCTGGAGGAGTCAGGAGAGGTGGAGTAAAGTACCACGGAGGGAGAAGCAGTACCATCACTATTAGCTTTGGGGGGCTGCGAAGAGGACGCCGGCTGAGCCATGAGCCAATTCTTCCAGGAGGACTTTTTAGGGTGGAGGGGGTAGACAAATGCGAGCAAAAGGCGCAGACAAGCTAGGCGGTATGGGTGAGTTTGGAGTGAAAGAAGAGTTCGAGGGATTTTAAAGAGTTCAGAACTATGAAAGAGGAAAAAACAAAAAAACAACAACAATAAACCAATAGGCCTGGATATAATTGTTATATATAATAAGAAGTAGCATCAACGAGACTATCAGAGTGAAAAACGCATCGGTGTACTTGAGATGAGGTCGGCGGTTTGTCTGATCTAACGGTTCATCGGGTCTTTATGCCCACGGACCATTTAGCATGACGGGTTTGGCATGCTGCACAAATACATAAAAAGACTAATGCTTATGACAAATATATATATAGTTGAAAAAAGATGCAATTGATTCCGAAACGCTCCTGAAACCGGTCGAACCCATTGTTTCTATGCCGAAAGCTTTCAGAACCGACCTCCCTGCTGCTTTGTCCTCGGCGCTTCACTTCAACCACATGGCCCAACATAAAGTTCCAGCACCACTACAAGCCACTAAACAACTCGCTAATGAATATTTCTAATCAACACAGCCACTCACCATTCTCTTCACCTTGACTGCTCTCTTCGTGAAACCGTCCGACACCCGCCAGCTAGCATAATCTACGCAGTTCTTCCACAGTTGTGCCAATGAAACCCTAGCCCAGTTCAAACACCCAATTACAAGCCTTCCCTGCTTTCTCCAGCAGCTCCAAATACCAACTCCGACGACCGAATCAACTGTCTTCATCCACGCTTGCATACAACACAATGGGCGCTCAGCAGTCAAAGGAATCCCAGGTTTTTGTGCCTGATGCCAGCCACGTGTCGCTGGCACCGTCGGTCATCAAGAGGTTGGACAATTCCGTCGAGGTATGTAATCCAAACAAAACATTCCACTTGTTTAAATTGAACAGAGTGAAAGATTGGGAAAAGACGCTAACAATATGTGTATAGAGCGACTACACGCGTGCCCAGTACTCTGAAAAATATATCCAGGACCAGGTCACCGCCAAACTGCAGCAGATTGAAAAGGACAGCTCTGCGGCCCTGAAATCCGCCATTACAACCCTCTCACACCCTGCCAGCAGTAGCCCGGACGCCAGCGATAAGCCGCATGCATCAGACGTCAAACAGAAGTTGGAGGAGATCAAGCAAAAGCTGGCCAGTCGGCCCAAACGTGGAGAGCTGGATGCAGAGACCAGCAAAGCTAGAGAGGCCGTCGTTGAGTGTCTCAAGGGCAATCAAGACAAGCCACTAAAGTGCTGGGAGGAAGTGGAGGCCTTCAAGGCCCGGGTTAAGGCTGTTGAGGATGCTGCGTTCTAAGTACATATATCTTTAAAGATACATAATAAAAAAACTACATGGAAACTTTATACAAACGCTCAAGGCACATTAAACGTCAGCTGCACGATACAGAAGAATCAATGCTGCGTCGGATTCACCGCCTCCAGCAAGAGCGTCAATCTTGGTGTCGTCAACCGACGAAATCTTGTCGTCGTTGAACTTCCACCACTTGCCCTCCTCTTCCGTGTCGCGCACAAAGCACTGGTAATGCCCAGAGTCGGCACTGGCGCCCTGGTGGGTCACAATGGCAGTCAGCTCGTACAGAGCAGAAGGGTTGCATCCATAGTCAGCCTTCAAAGACTCATCGGTGATGCTGTCAATCTCGGCGCGGTACTTTGCCCGCTGCTCATCAGTGATAGGGTCAACGCGACCACTACCGGTACCAGGCTCCAGCCGTGCCTTCTTGGCGGAACGGCGCTGGTCTTCTTCTTCCTTGCGGAACTCCTGAATCTTTTCTCTAACAGGGATAACCTTCTTCTTCAAGTCCTCTGAACACAGGTCGGTCACGTCCAGCTCTCTGGGGAACACCACCTTGCGCAGAATCTTACTTTTCTTTTGTGTATCACGGCGCCAGAAGAAGCGCATGAACTGCACAGTCAGGTACTTGGGAAGACGCGAAACCTTTTTGGTCAGCTTGTACTCCGCGTTGCGGCCAAGCGATTCGCTGTGCTTCTCAATCTTCTCTTCCAGGCCAGCAATCAGACCATCCTTGAGGTAGTTCGTTGAAATCGAAATATGGCAGTCCAGCTTCAAGAATTCTTGGGTTCCCTTGCGAGGAGCCTCCTCTGGCGCCTCATCCGACTTCATCTCAGTCTCAAAAGTTCCAGCCATGATCTGGTTCACAAGAGGGGTGTTCCTGTCACCCTCAACCTTAATTGAGTCTCTAAGAACTGTCAATAGTTGCGTCCACACCTCTTCAGCGTCCTGCTGCTTGAAATGGCCGTCGTCTCCACGTTCCGCGAATTGAGGGAATCGATTGCGCAAAGCAGTCAAGAATGTCACTGGAACAGTGCTGCGGGAAGTAGTATCCATAGCTCTATACAAAGCCTTGAGCTCAGCAGTCAGATCAATTGAGGTAGTTTGGTGCTTGGAAAGCCCTTCCTTGAGCTCAGGAATCGTACGCAGTGCCTGCAGCGTCGAGTTCATATAGCAGGTGTTACCCAAATTAACCAGTCCGCTAGGCAAATTAGAAACAGTGGCAATCTGAGAATCGCTCATGTCCTCAAGGAATTTGGTGGGCTTTTCAGGTGCTTTGGGAAGCTCGCCAGCCGTTCCCATCATCATGAATGCATGATTGGGCTTGATATTGAGTTTGGTCAGATCAGCATCGTCTTTCAGTTGACCACCCTTTTTAGTTAGCAATCAATCTTCTGCTAAAATTTCAAAGACCTACCTTGGCCAGAATCTTCTGTCTCTCTGGAGGCACGCCAGTCAGCGAGAAGAGCTGCATTTTAAACGTGAGGCCAGGCTCCGTAAGATCTATATCAACATTGTACTTCTGTCCGGCGTGACGGACAACCACTACTATCGTTAATAACAATCATCAGCATCAACATCCGTAATCTATTCACCTGGAACTGTGCTCATAGTGATTTGATCGAATTGTTTACCAAAAAAACAAAGTAGTTACAAGGAACGAATGTTGTTGCCACTCAAGGCCAGCGACTGGAAATATCAGACAAACCCTTGCCCAGAGTTATTCCATCCAAAACTTGCCAACGAGACGTCCACCCTCCACTTCAGCACCCCAATCACCTCAAAATGAAGCTTCCTAACTTGACGGTGCGTCAGATGCTGACGCAGGCACTCAACCTGTCGATGGTCTTGACCACAGCATACATGTTCTACAAGGGTCTTTCCGTTGTCGCCAACTCCCCATCCCCAATTGTCGTAGTGTTGTCTGGATCTATGGAACCCGCATTTCAGCGTGGAGATATCCTGTTCCTTTGGAACCGTGATAAGCGTGTCAAGGTTGGTGATATCGTCGTATACAATATCAAGGAACGGCCAATTCCCATTGTCCATCGTGTGCTTCGCCAGCATTCATCGTAAGTCGAAACTTTTCAAGCAAAACTGCATACTAATATGCCTAGTGACAAAAAACAATTACTACTCACAAAAGGTGACAACAATCCTCTGGATGATCTGGACTTATACGCATACAAGCAAATGTACCTGGATCGCGAATCAGAGGTGGTGGGCTCCGTCAAGGCCTACATCCCTATTGTGGGATACATTACGATTCTCATCACAGAGAATCAGACCTTCAAGTATATCTTGCTGGGCATTATAGGTATAACCACCCTGCTCCAAAACGACTCATAACGGTAGTATATTTATTTACATTACAATATGGTTAATACTCAAGATATGGCCGTTGCGGGTCTTCGTAGTATGGCGGGTCATGATAGTAGTCGGAGGGAGGAGGGCCTGAAGAAAGGTACGGCGGGAGTGGAGGTTGAGCCGACCTACTATTGCGGCGAGGTCTGCGACGGTCTCGACTGCTACTTCGGCGATCGCGGTCGCGATCCCAACGATCACTCCGCTCACGATTCCGCTGTTCCCTTTCTCGCTCGCGGTCATGCTCCCTATCCCGACCGCGTTCTTTCAGACGGCGCATATGACGCTCAAAGACGTCAATCCTGCTTTCTTCGGTAGGAAGAGCCTTGTACTCTTCTGTATCTTGTACTCGCAGTTTCACGTCTTCCCACTTATCTTCAAGCTTGATTGGCGGTTCCAATTCCTTAAATACCGTTCTCAGCAAATCCTGATTGCGCCTAAGTTTTCGGTCGCCGGCATGCCTATCATGATCACGTCGCTTGGACGACAAGCGTTTCAAGTCCTCGAATATCACTTGCAGGTTCGATGAAGAAATACCCTCACCACGACTATCAGACCAAACAACATTGGCAAACTCGTCGAAAGAAGTCTCGCTATCAACAGTATATCGCTTGGCGTTGACGACGTCCAGTGCAAGTTCACGCTGGAGCTTCAGCTTTCGCTCCTCTTCTTCCGTAATATCCCAGAACAACTCAAGCGGAGACGAACCAGGCTGGCCACAGATGTCAAGATATCGCTGGTCATCTTGAAATATTGGCAAAACCGAGGTCCATTTCGTGCCCGCCTTGATTTTACCTTCTTTTCGAAGATCCTCAACTAGTTGACTAAAGGATTGTCGAATTTTTCTTTCTTTGCGTCGCTGGACCCGCTTGATCTTTTGTCGCTCTTCATTGGATTGGCGCTCAGCATCTTTAATATAAACAGAATAAACAGTCAAGACATCCAGTTTATCCAGCTTTTCAAATTCTGGGTTTTGCAGCTCTGATTTGACAGCGGCATACGTGTCAAGCCATCGAGAATTAAGAGAGACCTCCAACTCTTTGAACCGCTCTTCTAATCGCTTCATTGCTTCCACCCTTTTCGATTCAATTTCATCAAAGTGCTTAACGCGCAATTCCTTGACATAGTTTGTAAAAGCGGCTTTACGATCCTTCGCATCTGCAGCTTGAAAGACCGGCTCGTCTATTTTGACTGATCGCCATTTTGTATAGTACACAATATCCGAGTGATTTTTCAAAGCACTGGCCATTCGCTCCATGTTTTCTTTTCGTTCTGCCCGCTTTTGCTCCTCGCGCTCTCGTTTACTCTCCAGAAGAAACTCGTCAAACTTTTGCTTTCGAAGTGTAGATTGCGGAATAGCCCAGTATCGAGGATCGGCAATGAAGGTTTTCATGACTTTTGCAAAGGTCCAGGTCTCGTCAACACCGTTCTCCCGTAACAACTCTTTAAACACGATCGCCTTGTCAGCATCGCTACTATATGGCTTCGCATTGGCTGGAGCCAGAGGGCTGTCTGATACATACTTGGACAGATCCTTATAAGTACCGTCCGACTTGATCACGTATGAGGGCTCGGGCCGGCTGAGGGAGTCCTGGATTTGTCGAACCTGGGCAGGAACATCCCATACACTCTCCTGCGTCTCGGTGTTGTACCAGTACTTTGATCCGCCTTCTGCAACATACTCTCTCCATGGTGTCTTTGCTAGTTCACGCTAGTTGACGTTAGTGACTATCATAAATCAAAAAAGATCGTTGCTTACATCAAACGGTGTGAGTAGTGCATCTGGCTTTTCCCAAGACGTCTCAAGCGTCTGTGTGTTGTAGTAGTAGGTGCGGCCATCCTCGCTAGTGTGAGTCTGCCACAGCGAGTCAGCCATGATAAATCAATGTACAAGCAAGGAAATACCTTTGATGTCCGCCTCCGTTAGTTCCTGTAAGTTTCTGAATGAGAACTTTTGTGAGATGGTGGGAAAAAAAAAGTGAGCGCGCCACAAAAAACCCCTACCTTACCCTAGACCTGACTTTTCGTCCCAGAATCCAACACTGCTGGCTCTTTCATTACCTTGTGAACCTACTACGCCTCTCTGCCATCGCAGGCATTTATCTGAAGTATTTTGTGTAGCAACAACGCCGTTTAGATCCTAGAATGGTATGGCAATGCAGTGTTTTTGTGCTATGCTAACTTTTGCAGTCGCAATCCCTCCGACCCTACTTGAATGCTGTGCGAAGCTCGCTGACTGCTGCCCTTTGCTTGGAAAACTATGCATCACAAACAGTGGAGAGACACAATACGCCCGAAGTCGAGTCTAGGTATGCAGGCGATTGAGATTGAGACGTAGCTAACATGGCAGAACCACGCTGGAGGCACTATTGAACCCGTTGACGATTGCCAGAAACGAGAACGAGCGCGTGCTGATCGAGCCTAGTATCAATTCGGTCCGTGTGAGCATTAAGATTAAGCAGGCTGATGAAATTGAGAATATTCTGGTTCGCCAGTTCACCCGTTTCTTGACAGGCCGCGCGGAAGCCTTCTACATCCTGAGAAGGAAGCCAATTCCTGTATGTACTATCAATCCGACCAGAGACAATAGCTAATCGTCAACTAGGGATATGACATTTCTTTTCTGATCACAAACTTTCACACTGAGCAGATGCTGAAGCACAAGTTGGTGGACTTCATCATTGAGGTAAGTTTGGCTTGGTTTTTTCATGTCAATACTAACTGTGATAGTTCATGGAGGAAGTCGACAAGGAAATCTCTGAAATGAAGCTTTTTCTGAACGCCAGAGCTCGTTTCGTCGCCGAGGCCTATCTGACTCCTGTAAGCATCGCTTTTGCCTTTCCTCTATTTTCTCTCCGCTAACGTCACCCTAGTTTGATTAAATGTAATTGTGTATAACGCTGACTTATGAAATCCTATATTATCCATTTTCTAAATCTTCCTCCCAACTCAACTACCCCATTTTCATTATTATGGTCCTGTAGATAACATAACAAATGGACAACTCAATCGGTAGAGACGACTTGGGCTTCCTACATGACGTGCTGAATGGGCTTCAGAGCCAGAGGATCCCGGTTTCAGCGTCTGTTTCGCCTGAGAATGTAACGACTTCGTTGCACAAGATGCCTGGCGGGGGTCCGCACGGTTTGGCGCAAAGTTCCCCCGATTCTGAAAGTTCACCGCAGACCTCGCTATGGGAAACCCGAAGTATAGACTCAGCACAGCACATGATATCGCCAGAGGGAGCTGTAAATGTGCACAGCGAAGTTTCTTTGCAAGGGTCATTGGTCCAGCATCAGGGAAGCTCTATGGCATACTCTCACGTGCAGTCGCTTGAAAGCAGTGCCGGAATCATGGTATCGCCAATGGAAAATGAACACAATCCTTTGTCTTTGAGTCCTTACGAGGGACATGTCTCGGCTCAGATGTATGTGGACCTTTCGCCCCGAACTTCGTTATCAGTGCAAGACCCACGCGACCCACACATGAGACACGACTCCGAGGCCAGTCGCTCGCCAACAATGCAGGAAGCAGCTGCCATGGCCGCAGATATTCTAGCATCTGAGGAAAATGGCAATGGCGCAAAAAAGGCTAGGCCGTGTGACTCCTGTCGACGGAGGAAAGCGCGCTGTATAATGCTGAAAATCGGCCGGTGCCTCCACTGCGAGGTCAAAAAGCAGGCGTGCACCTTTTTAGAGGCCCCCGTCCGCCGAAATCGCAAAAAAGCGGTACCTGGAGCTCCTGGTACGGGGACAAGCACCGGCAATCCTGAGCGTGACGAATCGCTGGATGCCGAGCCAGCAAACCTTCCGAAAGAACCTAAACCACTGCCAAAGTTAAAGTACGAAGATTATGCGTCCCTCGGCGGACACGCATTGCTGAAAAAAGCGTTAAGCTTGCAGTACACGAAATCCTCTTATTACATTGGGCCAACGTCTGTTTTTGATGGCATGCTTTTGGAAGCCATGCCCCTGGACAGCCAGGGACAAGCCCAACTTACAGGAGACATTGAGTTGCGGAAAGTGTCGAATGATGTCATGTTTTACTTGAAGAACGACTACTCCGAGGATATCTACGAACGGGGCATCCACCATGTTGATGAGGTCGAGCAGCTTGTTGCTCCGCATGGCCGAATGCTGATTGATCTCTACTTTCGAACAGTCCACCCCTCATTCCCAATCCTGCACAAAAAAGTGTTTATCGAAAAGTACAAGCGCAGCCACCGCGAGTTCATGGCTCCGCTGCTCGCTGCCGTTTACATCTTGGCCCTGAACTGGTGGAACTATGATCCGGCACTATCGGCGATGCCTAAACCAGACGTGACGGCACTTTTCAACCTGGGCATGGATACATTTGTAGACGCCCTGGACCGGCCCAAGCTTTCAAGCGTGCAAGCGGGTATTTTGCTTCTACAATGCCAGCCCAACCACAATAGAAGTTGGATGCTGTGCTCACAAGTCGTGGCACTGACGGAAGAGCTGGGGATTGGCCTGGATAGCGGCAAATGGCGGCTTCCAAGGTGGGAGCGTGGGCTGCGGCGGCGGCTGGCGTGGGCAGTGTGGCTCCAAGACAAGTGGCTGTCTGTGTCTGAAGCCCGACCGTCGCACATTGACCGGCTGCGCACTTGGCATATCAAGCACCTGAATGCAGACGATTTCCCGGAGCGCGACGAGAGCGAAGAAGAAGGATCTGCCGAAGTCGAAAGCAGTCGGATCCTATTTATGGAGTTTATCAAGCTTACTGAGATTGTCGAGGACATGACCGCAAATCTGTTTACAGTAAGAAGCACCCGGCTGCTGGTGCAAACGGAAAAGATTTTGGAGCAGGTCAAACCCTTGCAGATCCGGCTGCGCAACTGGTACCGCAGCCTGCAACCGCAGCTCAGCATGTCGGTGTCACGGCCGCGCAAGCTGTCATCGAACGGCTATCTTCATCTGGCGTACTTTGCGACCGAGATCACGCTGCACCGCCGCATCGTACGCTCGCTCACTGACAAGTCCTCGCCCATGCTCGTCAAGATCTGCAGGGAGGCCGCCAAGACCCGGCTGCTGGCCGCCATGGACTTTGTGCGCAATCTGCGGCCGGAGCATTTACAGGCGTTTTGGTACTCCTCATCGGCGTCCAACTTTGCGCTGATTGGATCGTTTGCGGCGTTGCTCCATGTCACTGCGCCCACGCCGGACGAAGCCCAGTTCTACAAGAACAAGCTGAGCGACTACTGGTGGGTGCTGAGGGTGTCGGCGAGCGGATTTGAGCACATGGCGAGCGCGATGCGGTTGCTTGATATTGCGCTATGTCGGGTGCCCCAGTTGCTGGACGACCCGAGTCTGGGCTCGGCGTCGGGACAGTTAGGCAATGAAGGGTCTGGCAATCTGGCCAAGGGGCACGAGCACGAGGGCCCTGGAAACGACGACGATGAGGGGGATGGGGAAGAGGACTTTACGAACGAAACGCCACGGTACGTGGACATTAATGACGATAACGAAGAGCATGAACCGGGCACTGACGCCGCCAAAGCAGCTGCAGCGGCGGCTGCAGTACGAACAGAAGAGGTGCTGAACGAGGTGGGAAAACGGCTGGCCATGGATCCAGACGTTGCCCGCAAAAAGCAAAATACTGGGCGGCGGACTTCCTGACTAGATGTCTGAAGTGACTATAATCTGATTCTTTTTTTTTATGTAAACTTGTTTGAATTGAATTTTGATCCAGCAGTTTTCCAGTTATATGGTCCGCGCACTAGCTCGGAGTTCTTGTGCCAGGCAATACGGTTTTAAGCCCAATTAATGTGTAAATACGAGAGGCTTTACAAAGTAGGTTGTTCATCACCGTAGCAATGGCAGCAGCTTTCTCCATCAAGAAGGATTGTTCATTGTCTCTGTTTGTGATGGTACGTCGTAGGGTCGGTCTGTGGGTGCTAGCCTGATCTAGCGATACGTGCTGTGCCAGTCAGATGATGGCTCACAAACTTGAGTGCTGCGATGAGAATACATGCTAGATCTCTTGCATCAGGCTAGGACTTACTCAAGAGTCTTGGAAAAAAAAAAAGAGGAGGAAAGCCCAGTAGAGTTGAGTGCAATGGTGTGCCATTCAGTTGACCGTGTTTCATTTTGAGCCAAAGATGGAGTTCCAGGTCCATCTTTGATTCATTTCATGTCATGCCAATCATAAACGTAACCCCACTCTGCATCATTCCATCATGTCTGCAATTACAAGTGAAATATAAATAATGATGAAATAAGAAGAACAAAAAGTAAAAAGAAACAGATCTATCACGATCGAAATGCATTAAATGGTTATATCAGTGGCGAGTAGGGACGTAGCCAATGAAGGGCTGCTTTTCAGGCTCGACTGACTTCTTGCGCGTAGATCCGCAGCAGATAGTCAAGAGCCACCAGATGAACGCCCACAGCGCGGCGGCCGTAGCACCCCACGTCAGGCCGTACATTGTTGTGCCCAGCGAGGCCTGGATCCCGTACTCCTCTACATTGTCATTGACCACGTTCCGAATAACCGTGTACATGCCGGTCGCAATACCCGATGCCAGGACACTCGCAATCAGGCCCACAAACGTGATGATGCCGGCGCAGCACGAGGCCCCGCGGGATCTGTACGAGAAAAAGCCCGCCACGAATGCAATGAACAGCACGCAGATTGAGATAAAGTAAAGAACAAACATGGCCTTGGAGCAGGCCTCGATGGTTCCGTTATAGTCGGTGACCGATGCCGGCAGGTTGATCTTGAAGCCCGAGCCCTTCAGTTCTTCATTCAGCAGGGTCTGGGTGTCCAGCCAAAACATTGCTTCTGGCTTTGAGCACTTTTGGACCGTCGTGGCTCCGTCCTTGTCCTGCGACCCCTGGCAGAAGCCCCAAAGCGCCGCTGTGTAAAAGTCGGAAACGCCGGCGGCGTTGAGAGCCGTCCTCAGGGCTGCATCGACGAGAGTGCTGACTTCGGGGCTGCCGCTGTCGCCAATGATGGCTCGTGTTGTGATGCCGGTGAGGTCGAGCTTGAAGAAGTAGAGCTGGCCCAGCGGGCTCGAGTCGCGGACACCTCCGAGAATGACAAACAGGGTGAGAATGACACTCGCGAGGGTGCCCAGCATGGGCAGAGCTGTGATGATGATGTTCCGTCCAATGGCCATTATAATGTTGAGTCAGTTGACAGAGTCGAAATAAATATGAGGAAGAAGAATAAAAATAAATAGAGAGAGAAAGATGGAACAGAATTTTTTTTACGAAAAACCTGGGAAGTTTATTCAATTTATACAAATTTTTTCAGCATATATTAAGCACATCGATTGCCTTTATTTTTGAAGGTAGGTATGGCTAACCACGTCGGGCATTGTCTAGGACCTTGCCCCATTCACTATGCATTTGCCATATATGTATATTTTGCGATATATTTTCAGATATCAACTCGGTCATTTCTTTGCCGTGGCAAGAACTCGCTCATTCACCTGAACAAGCCACCAAGGGCTGACAAGGCTGGGATGGTTTTGGTTGATTTCAGTGGAGTCAACTGGCGGTGATGATGATGGTGAGAAGCTCAAATAATGGCTGATAATTTCTTTTTTTTTTTTTCCTTCTGTCTGTCTGCAGTGAAAAATCAACTTTTTCTTGTTCTAAAAATAAAATTTTCTTTTTGTAGAAAAAAAACTTTAATTTCGCGCGAAACAAAAATTTATAAAAAAAAAACCCACCCATTGTCAAGCCTCTCTCTGCTCCATTGCTCAGCCTTTGAATTTCATGGGCTCAACTTTTGCGTGTTGAATTTATCATGGAGAAGGCATAATGAATGGCAAAGCCCTCAGATGCGCGTGGGTCCGAGTGGGTAATCTGTGCGGTCATAGCCCATGATCACGATATCTTGCAATCACACCGGCTGCCGGTTAGGGCTTTGGCTCGGCTATAGAGAGAGAGGACTGAGCTCTAGGGATTCTCGAGTTACGTAGTATCCATACTTCAACTGGGGTATTACATATATGAGGATTATGGGTATACATTCGATGTATGGAGACTGGAGACGGGTGCAACTGAGGTACACTGGACCTGACTCATGATTGAACGCTAAAACAGCATTTCACACGAACGGTGCGGCCGCCGAAACCAGCCACAGTCAAAAATGGTCACTGCCTTAGAGAGGTCAGCAAAATGCTTGGTAGCGACTTGAAGTGCTGGGTGAGCTGGTGTTGACTCAGTTCGTGCTCATGGCAGTTGGGGCCTGGGCAGAGGAAAACGGCTGTGCATGCATCAGCTAGCACGCAAGGACATGCCTGACACAAGTGCCTTTACGCAAAATGCACAACGACATGTCAGCCACCGTACTAGGAAGGCTGAGCTAACCAGCTGCTAGCACAATCACTTGATTGCCCGCCGTTGCTGAGTACATTTAATACCCACGCGTACGCAGCAGTCAGTGAGTGTGTTCAGAAATAGAATGGTCTCAGTCTATAATTATAGGATATACCGCGAAGCATTATACCTTGGCCTTACGTAGGTCATATGCGCGAGATGCTATACCAGCGTTGGATTCTGAGACGTTAACGTCATCAGCGGTGATCTTTTTTTTTTCGTTTCAGTTCATTCTCTTTGCAAAGTACTTGGCAACGTACACCAGGCCCAGCAGGACGGGGACCTCAATGAGCGGGCCCACTGTCGCCGCCAGCGCCTGATCGCTGTGCGCCCCAAACGTGGCCACCGCAATCGCAATCGCAAGCTCAAAGTTATTGCTCGCTGCAGTGAAGCTCTGGGTTGCCGCCAGCTGGTACCCGAACCCGAGCTTATGCGCTACGAAAAACGTTGAGAAAAACGTAATCACAAAATACACCACTAGCGGCGCGGCGACCCTGAGCACCGCTGTGATCTGGTGGACCACGCGCTCTCCCTGCGACGCAAACAGGACCAGAATGGTGAAAAGCAGGCCAATCAACGACCAAGGGCCGGCCCATTTCAGAAAAACATTAGCGTACCACTTGTCACCAAAGGCGGTGCGCAGGGTGAAGCGGGTGAGAATGGCGGCACCGAGGGGAATGCCCAGAAACACGGCAACGCTCTTGGCGGCGACGGCGTAGGAGAAAGAAGCGGTGTCGTTGCCACTGATGACGCGGATGAAGAGAATGCCCATGGGCGCAAAGAGAACCATTTGTAAGAGCGAGTTGATGGCGACGAGAACGGCGCAGTACTCGTTATCACCTCCAGCCAGCCCAGTCCAAATTAAAACCTTTGCAAATTACCCAGTTAGAACATACTGCGCCAACCAAACTGATGTTGTGTACTTACCATGGCAATGCACCGTGCGAGGCCAACCAGAATGAGTCCTTCCCTGAGGTCAGGCTTGTCCGGCAAAAACGCCCACGCCAGGCCCAGCTACTAAGTTTAGCACACTTAGAACCACTAGAAAAAAAAAAGACGTACATACCATTAAAAAGGGCGCAATAATCCAGTTCACAAAGACACTAAACGCAATCTGTTTCCATATTTTGCGCCCTGAAAACACTTGGTGCAGGGACTCGTACCTGATTTTGCACAAAATGGGGTACATCATGACAAGCAGACCAACAGCTTTTCATAGCTAGTTAGCAAATAAATATTACAACTAAACTTAGCCATTAAAAGCAAAGCAAACAAGCAGAAAAGAGATGAAAGCAATGGACTAAAAGATGATTAATGGAGGTAGACATACCAATCGGCACCGAGACACCCACAAACTGCCCTTTTTCCAGCGCCGGCCCTGTGCTAGGCACAAAGTTGCCCAGCAAAATACCAGCCGCCATTGCCAAAAAAATCCATACAGCAAGCAGCGTATTGATGATCCCGAGGTTGGCAAACATGGACTTGCCGGCCTCACTTTGCGGGTGTGGTGGGAGCTGCAGGGTCTTGGAACAGACACTGGGGCCCTGTTTTTCGAGGTCGCTGCCACCGCAAGAAATCGGGGGCTGACTGTGTTGAACCTCTGACGGAGATGATGAGGCCATGATGAATGTGAATCTTGTGAATGTTGATAAAAAAAAAAAAAAAAAAAAAAAAAAAAAAAAAAAAAAAAAAAAAAAAAAAAAAAAAAAAAAAAAAAAAAAAAAAGTAGAGAAGGAAGATGTGACTGAAGAGGCAAAGAATGAGCTGAGTTGAATTGAAATGATATGATAAAACGGAGAGAACTAGGATCTCATTTATATAGACACTGCAAACCTCCAATATCCGTGCAATTCAGACAAGCAGGAACTTTTTCGCAGATCAACTTCATCTCCTGTCTTGTTTATTCTACGAAAACACTGAAAAATATCGTGGTGAGTATGTCACTGTCCGCTTTTGATTGGCCAGATCTGTTTAAATTCACAGTCAGCCGCGCCACGCTCTGAGAGCCGTTTGAAGCCCTACCGATTCTTTTTTTCATTGTGGAGCATAGTAGTACTGGCCAATCAGAAGCAATCAGTGACATTCTGGAGAAAAACATCAAACCATGTCCTCAAACAAGATCTGCATTTCAATTCCTTTCTCTCTCTCCTTCTTTCTGAACTCAACCATTCTTCTACTCTAACTCATGATGTCAGTTACAGGTAAGCCCATTTTTTGTGCTGCCTGCAAAAACTGCAGCTAACCAATGATTTAATGGAACAAAAGCTGGCAATTTGACTCGCGAAGAACTTCTGGGTTGGCTTTCTGGGGGCCTTGAACCCGGTGCTGATTTTGTGTTAGTTGATCTGCGTCGAACTGACTTTGAGGTATCTACCAATTTTCTTGTTTCCTTCTTTTACAATTGGCGGGCCTGACGTTTTCGCGTGTGTGTGTGTGTGCGCGCGCGCGTTGTTTGTAGGGCGGTACTATTAAAGGTTCTTTGAACTTTCCAGCCCAGAGTCTGGCTGTCTGTCTGCCTGTGATCTACAACCTTTTACAAGCTGCCAAGATTCCTAAGGTGGTCTGGTACTGCGGTAAGTCTTTCTTCTTCTTCCTCCTCATATTTCGCCCTGGCTTGCTTTACGCTTGTCTGTCGTTACTTTCAAGTCATTAACCGAAAGCAGGCTCGTCCAAAGGCCGGGGCCAGCGCTCCGCAGATCTCTTTGCAAACTACTTGAGAGACCGTGGAAACGAGGATATGCAGAGTTTGGTACTGGTGGGTGGTATCAAGGGATGGGTTGCGGCCGGAGATCAGTACGTTGAGATGATGAGTGAGTATGAGCCAAGCGTGTGGGTTGAGAACAAGGCATAGCACTGTCTTACTTCAGCACGACAAAAGTTACTCATCACAAAATAGCATATATTAGTATAAAACCAAAACACAAGTGTCGATCGAATCTTTTGAATTGAAAAAATTATATTCTACATCCCCTGTTTGCAAGTAATCTCAAGGTTGTTCATACATTGCCTTTTTATGTTACGTAATACGCCAATAAAACACTGACGGAAAAAAAAACTTGAACCTTGAATCATTCTCAAACTCGGCTTTCTAATTAGTCTTTGTTCAGGCCTAGGGGGGTTGCATGGTTTTGACTGGCTAGCTGTTTGGATATAGAGCAAATGTAAAGTCATGGTTGAAGATATACCTGCTTTGTCTCCGTCCACAACGCACGCTCGAGTTGGCAAGAAAGTATGATACGATCCCAAGCGACGTCTATGCGCGAGTCAAAAGTGGACCTCTATTCTAACCCGTTTTTTTTTTTTTTTCTTTTTCATTGTTTTAGAGCACAGAATCCGATCTCAAACGGATTCGCGACAACCAGCGGCGCTCGCGCGCCCGCAAAAAAGAGTACGTCCACGACCTCGAGCAGCGGCTCCGCCAGTTCGAGCAGCAGGGCGTCGCGGCGACGATCGAAGTGCAGGTGGCGGGCAGTAAAGTGGCCGAGGAAAATGTGCTTTTGAGAAAAATGCTGAAGGCGCGAGGTGTGGCGGATGGGGAGGTGGAGGAGTACTTAAGGATGAATAGGAAGAGCGTGCTGAGCAAAGGGCCAAAGCAGGTTGCAGGCACCAAGAAGAGGAAAACGGGCAGGCAGGGCAGCAGCGGGGCTCGAGGTCCAGGTGTTTGGAATGAGTCGGCACAGCAAATGGAAGATAAAAAGGCGGGTGAGGACATTCCGCTCGCTGAACCGGGTCCTCTGACATCTCTGCGCTCAGAGACTGCTGTCCCCAGTTCTTCCCCTCCCCTTCCACCGCCCTTTTATTCTGCCGAGTCATCTAGATCAACCCATAGTGACCCCGTCGAACCTTTCCTAACAACTACACCCACATCTGGCCAAATCATGTCTTGTGACGTTGCGGCGCAGATTGTGGCCAACCTGCGGAACGATTTTGACTTGGACGAGGCGCGGGCGGCGGTGGGGTGTGTTTCTGGGACGTCGAGCTGCTCAGTTAAGAATATCAAGGTGCTGAATATCTTAGATGAAGCGCTTTAGGGTTAACCGCTCTTTTTTCTGCTTGGGTTGGGTTGGGCTTTCAGCGGTGATTGACTAAAATGACGTCTTGTCTTTCAGGCAGCATATGTCAATATTCTGCAGGATTTGGAATGTAATTGATTGGAATTCAACTATAGGCCTTTCTTCTTGCAGTTTAGCAAAAGCATGAAAGAATGCGAAAAACTACAAAGACCGAGGTTTTCTGTTTCTATGCAGGCATCTTGAACCTTTTCATCTTTTTATTTAACAAGACATCCTCTAATTACTACTTGGAGAATGTTGATGCAGAGAAGTCAACCTGATTTATCAATATTAGTTCTATTTGAGATCAAGATTTTATAAATCGACATTACAATGTCTGCCTGGGAATAATAAAGCCGTCCATTGCGTTACTCACTGGTACCGTCTCTAGCAGACCCAAATATAGATTATTTATGTTCAAGTTCAAATTCGCTCAATATTGTGTGACCAAGTTACGCAGATAGATACATACATAATCTATATACTGGTCTGATACAGACGATAATACTAAGTAACGCAATGTCACGGCTTTAAAAATTCTCAGGCAGGCAATGGTGCTAGATATCTCATGAATTTGATCCATGCACAGAGGGAAACCAACCTACTACCAGGGCGCACCAATAGCGTCAGCAAGCTGGGGAAACCCGTTGTGAGCTGTTACGCACCCTTCAGATAGTCAACATATGAGACTGTTACGCACCCTTCAGATAGTCAACATATGAGACTGTTACGCACCCTTCTCGCCAAGTTTTTCAACACTTTCTAAATAAAGCATCAGAATTGAAACATTAAATTTTCCAACTAAACTTTCTATAATAATTTTATGCTTTTAGATATTAACTCAAATAAATTGAACCTAAAACCGCCCCAAAATGTTCAATTTGCAAATTATTCTTTTATTTGTTTTATATAAATCAGCTAATAATTAGTTAAAAAATTATGGGAGTGTGGCCGAGTGGTCTAAGGCGCTAGCTTCAGGTGCTAGTCTCGAAAGAGGCGTGGGTTCGAACCCCACCGCTCTCATTGTTTTTAATGCGCGCGTTCAAGCTGAAAGAACACCTTTTTTGTCTGCCGTGATAAATAAGCTGTGACTTTGTAATAATCTTTTATATTATCAAAAAGTTTCAGTCTGTCATGAGTTTGATGATAGAAAAAAGAAGATGTCCAATTGACATACATTTGAGGCCGTCCGTTCCCACAATACTTGAGTTTGTGACCATTGCATAAGGCACACCTTGGAAACATTTTGTACTTGATTTACCTAAGAAATTGAAATTGGTATTGAAATCAATGGCTATAGGTTAAGAATTATAGTAGATATATGTAACCTTTAAGATAGGCTAAGAGTTAACACTTATCTTGGCTTGGGAAGATGAAAAACAAACTGTTGCTCGCGGTCAGTTGCATGTCACACTAGCGAGTGAATCTAATGCCCAGTCTGATTCAAAGGTTGCGAGAAGTGGTAATAAACATTATTGATAGAAGGGTTACAAAACCGGGATTTTTTTTTATTGATTGATATGCCAGTTTCACTCCAAACCTTCTCCGTCTTCTGAGGTAATGCCAATTGAACCAACAGTGGAGCTATGCGTGATAGTCTGATTATTATTATTTTTTGTGATATGCTCGATTTTCTCTATATTCTTTCTTGTCCATAAAAACTAACAGATGTCAAATAAGCTAGCAAACAGACTAAATCAATGCTTAAATATCATGCTCGTGGATCTCGATGTATCTCGGCTCACGGAAAAACGGCTCAACCTTTGTGGCAAACGCAACTAGGTTTTCTGGGTGAGTCTTTACTAGATCCTTGACATGCTTGTGCTGCTGGAAATAGCTTATCTCGTCTTCATGCAAAGATGTCAGGTCCCGCGTTTTGTTGTATACCGCCCACGCGTGCTTGTCTTGACACGCTCCGTACAGCGTCAAATCCCCGGTTGCTTTGCTGTACTTGAGATTGTCGTCTCGGAAGCGCTTGCATTGGGACCGCCCCATCCACAACCGCAAGTCTTTGTTGTATGCATGCTTTTCAAACCTGGGACTGTCAAAATGTCTGTACTCGTCGCGGAGGAGTTTCATGAAGTTGTTTGGGATATACAGCTGAGTGCCCTCAAACGTGGTCAGGTGCAGCGGGTTAATGTCTTCTAACCTGTAATAATGTGGCGACTTGCAGCCCAGCAGTTTTGAGTTTCTGGGGTGGTTGAAAGCAAGTCCTGTGATGTCGAGATAAATACCAGACCGTACATCAATGAATCGGGCGTCAATTACGTTTGCGCCATTGCCGTGGGTGCGTTGCAAGTACCCAGGTGAAATGTCTAGAATATAACGACCAGATCCCTCTTTTGGGTCTTGGACAATTAGTGAGTTGTTGTATTTTCTTGCAATTCTATCAAGCTCCATAACAGGCATCTGCACATCAAAGTCGTTATCCCAAGGCAGTACAAGCCCGTTCCAGTACCATCCCATCAGAGCCCCATGAGCAATCCACGACACAATTCCTTCTTGTTGTGTGAAATCGGCCCACGTCCGGATCAAATGATGCAATGTATCAAGCTTATCTTTGCCTCGCCTAAACTGTTTGTAAAACCTCCAGTCAGAATGTGTCCCTCCAACTTGATTCTTGGTGAGAGACAGCTCTTTGAAATATTTTGGAACGTCTTTGATAGACCCAATCGTGTGCTCAACCAAATTGGCGTGGTACTGTGACTCAATATTAGAGCGATCAGTTGCAACTGATAATGTAAACCAGTTGGCCGGCGTGTCAACGACAATGCGGTCTTCCATAGATTCAGAACTGACTTTTGACGTGAGCGGAGGTAATAGATTCTGATCCTCAACAGCAGCCATAATGTCATACATGACATCCTCATATGAGTTGGCAGTAGAATTTGTGCTAATCTCAGAACTATCTCCAATGAATAATTGGTCTGATATCTTTGAAGGTTTAATGACCGCCGTCTTCTTCTTACCCAACAAGATGATCTTAGACACCGGCAGTGCATATTCATTTAGAAAAGTCTGTCCAATTCTTCGTAATTCAGCTGTGGTTCCCGGTCGGGGTGGCGGTTCATCATAAGGTGATGAGACGTATGTTGCGAATTTAAAATTCTCAGGAGTTGGTGTGAGATCTGTGAAGTTTACCCAGTGTTTCCAGTCAAATTGGTAATTGTCTTTTCTCTCAATTACCAGCTTAACGCCGTACTCAGGATCAAATGCGTAAGGCGAGACATGAGTGTTGGGTGGTAAATCTGGCTCCTCTGAGGACAAAGTGTGTATGCTGTAGTAGGACACATTTGACACCGAGTAATATGAGTAGATGATAAAAAGCACAGCGTAGAAAAGCATTGTAAAATACAATAATTTAACTAGTGCCCGGTTATTAAATGCCCGAAGAGCATAATCAATTGGCAGTGAAATTTTAGTGTGATGCGGTGCCTTCATTTTATGGCCGTAATCTAAATCGCCAAGTTTCATTTTGGAGGATTTCACGGGTTGAGATGGTTGAAAAAATTGAAAGAGAATGGTGAGCGGGAACTTTGCATTTCAAAGGCCTTTTTGTGTAAACTCGCTCTTTGGTGAAAAGAAGTTAATTATTTGATACCAGTCCCCACTCAGTCTTGTAACCAGGCAGATTGCCTGCTTGAATAACTTAATTTCAGGTGAATTTTGCTTCATAGATCACGCTACCAATTAATACGAGTGTGTGTCACGATATCTGCATATCGCGAGTGAAAGTAACTATGCTCTATCGCTGAAACAACTGCTCAATGAACATTAGACGACAATTACTCATGCAGTTACAACTTTCTACAGGCCGAAAATCACACCTTTCTAATATACCGAGAGTTCACAAGGTTGAATAGATTGTCTCAAAATGAGCTGATGAGAAACTTTAACCTGGGTAGCATGACTAGGATTCTACAGCTTTGCATTAAACGAAATCGCTGAAATTGGATATAGTGAAGGGCGTATTGACTTTGGAAAAAAGTCTATCATATCAATCAATTTTAATTCAAGCAGTAAGTAAGAGGGCACGCGATCTATCATTCGCTTGAACGTCAAGGATTCAAACAATCCTATCTGTCAGTTAAAGGTTACCAACGGTGGGGCGTTGAGACACTTGAACTCTTCGTTATAAAACGAGTGGGGAAAAAAAAGAGAGTTCTGCAATCTAATTGGATATAATTGATTTCCTTGTGAAATCTTTTCTGATGGCTAGGCTGCTGCTTCAGCAAACTACAGTACCACACCAAGGCAAGGGAATATTGATCTTGTCTTTGAATCCAAAGAAATTCGCGTTAAACAAACTTTGATGTGACGTATAAACACAGATGACCGTCTTGAATTGACAATTTCTAAAAAGTCCTGATCACAATCTGTCCTTTCATGCTTCAGTTCTGAGACTTTCCCTAGGTTGTTGGCTGAACTGAGAGAGCTGACTATACCATGTAGATTATGTTATAGATTATGTTATATAGCTATTAATAAGCACATCACTAATGAGTTTATAATCAAATACTTTTTTCCCAATTAGTGCATATTAAAGTCACAGTTAGGGCTTAACCCTTTTGGAACAATTTACTATGGTATTCCCAACCCTTCTCTTTCCCTAAACAATCAGGCTGAGGTCACTTTTTTCACTTCTTTTTTTTCCCCTTCTCCTACTCCTTCAACTTTGAAGTTCCGTCGACACATACCACCACCGACAGTCAATAATTCAAAATGGGAAAGGGAAAGCCAAGAGGATTGAACTCCGCCAGAAAGCTGCGTACTCACCGTCGTGATAAGTATGTTGTAACTGCTGCCGACTTGAACGATTTTTTTTTTTTGTTGAAGCAGGAACTAGGACTTTATACTAACCACCCTCACCCTATAGCCGCTGGTCTGATCTCTCATACAAGAAGAGACTTCTTGGAACTGCCTTCAAGCACTCTCCCTTTGGTGGCTCTTCGCACGCCAAGGGAATCGTGCTCGAGAAGATTGGTGTTGAGGCCAAGCAGCCCAACTCTGCCATTAGAAAGTGTGTCCGTGTCCAGCTCATCAAGAACGGTAAGAAGGTCACTGCTTTCGTCCCCAACGATGGTTGCTTGAACTTTGTCGATGAGAACGACGAGGTTCTCATTGCTGGTTTCGGTAGAGCCGGTAAGGCCAAGGGTGATATCCCCGGTGTCCGTTTCAAGGTCGTCAAGGTCTCTGGTGTCTCCTTGCTTGCCCTCTGGAAGCAGAAGGTCGAGAAGCCCCGTTCCTAAAGGGCCAAAAGCTATATGTATATTATATATTTGCAATGAATCACTTGGACTAACGTATCCACGAAAACAAACTAACAAAACGACCTTGGATTGAACTAATATGCTTTACGTGATTTTATTTCTCTTTGACCAACTACCGGCCCTCAATGCTGACTCCGCTCTTTCTAGACGACGGCTTGCTGCTCATGAGTTTCATCTTCATTCTTCTGTAATTCTCGTCGTTAGACGCTCTCTGTTGACTAGACAGTTGAGTATTGTGCACCAGCGACTTAGGAGCAACCTCGTAACTGATATTACCTGCACTGGGGATGTGTGCTCTGTTACGGCGGATAGCACTTGCCTCGGCGAGATCAGCAGGCTTGCCCTGCGATCCACCAGCTACGTTGCCGCGACGCTGGTAGGCCGTGTCTTCCTCGACACGGTACGAACGGGTAGCAATAATCTTGTCCCGGTAGTTGTCCGAGCGGCCCATGATGGGACGCGTCCAATCGCCCACAAGCTTGTCAACAGTACGCTTAATTGCGAGCTGGGGACGCTTGCTGCGCTGGTAGAAAATTACTACCTTTCCCAGCCCGCTCTCGCGCAGGTGGATGGTCTTGATTGGCAGTCTGTCCATGGCAGCAAAGAGTTCCTTTTGAATCTCGTACGCGGGCAGTGATGCATCTGGTAAAGGTTCAAGCCAGATGCGCACAGCCTCCAGCAGGTTGTTGTCCAAGATGGTATCCGCCAGAGAGCCCTTCCTTAGCACAGTCTTGACCTCCGGCAGAAGTTTCAGTTTGCTCATAGCCGGCTTACCATTTCGCACGCACTCTGCATCTTCAATAGCCGCGGTCCTCATTTTCTCGCGCAGCTGGTTAATCATATCATCTTGAAACATGTCCAGCACGTCGTCATTTGTCTTCTTGCGTTTTTTGTTTGCAATATTGCCCGTCGCCGCAATCCTTCGTTCAAACTCACGCCGCCTTCGTGCCTCAGGATTCAGCTGGTCATCTGGTATTTCATCTTCAGCGTCGTCGTCCTTCTCCTTAGTCGCTCTCTTCTTCCCCTTCTTAGCTGGTGTTGCGCCGGGCTGGGGCTCCAAGTCCTCATTGTCGTCCATCTCCTCCACACTCGCCTTGCTCTTCCTCACTCTCGTCTTCTCCTGCACCCTTGGTTCTCGCTGGCGAATCTCACTTGCGTTCTTCTTATGGCGCTGCAGTTTGTATACTTCCTCGTCGATCGGAATTGACCCGTCGTAGCCAGCCGCGGCCTCGGCAGCGATTTCGTCTTCGTCAAGATCCGAAAGCTCTTCGTCATCGGAGTTGATGGCAGGCTCGTCTGCAGGAGCGTCATCAAAGACGGGGTCGATTTCGGACTGTTCGTTATCGGACATGGCTTTGTTGTGTGGGTGGGTGGTCGTGATTTTAAGAGAACTTGGAGTGGCGGAAAAAAAAGTAGTAAATTATCGGGGTTAGGTTAACTTGAGATGTGATATGAAAACTGTGCCTAGTCAAGGCCGATAGGCCATGGTCTCTAGGTATACGGTCTATTGAGGAGCACTTGTTTGCCGATATTTCTTGGAGCTGAATTATTCAGATCAAGAAGCCCTGTCTGGGTTGTCGCGTTGCTGGCCTGTTTAAGGCTTGGTACACTTAACGATGAAATTTTCTGCCTTCAATCCATCCCGATTTGCTCCTACTTTTTCATCACCACCAACTCATTTTTTCCACACCTCCAATACTCTCCTTCCTACCCCAACACCCTTATTTATATCACAAATTCAGTTAAAATGGACGGCGATCTTAGTTTTTCTCTTGGTGGACAGCAGTCCCAGGCTGAAATCCAGGCCCAGCTCGACTTTTTCCGCGCTAGGGCCACTGGCATTCTCAAGCAGAGCGTCTACATTGCCGCCTTCCTGTGGTCTGGTAAGTTAAATTGATTTCCGCCAATGTCTAGGTTACATCATGCTAATTTGAAAGTTCCCTTCGCTTTCGACCTTGTCAAGGGCCGCTTTTAAAAGGTCTTTTGCTTTAATTTTGATGGCTAAACTTGTTGTGATGAATATCTTTTGTACATATTGAATTCTGTTGATATTACCGCTATTCCGCCTCGGGTCCTGTATTAAATCTGGATTTCTTTGTTAGAGAAGCAGACTTGTGTAGAATTCCACGGTTCAGTAAAAGTCAGAAGTGTATGTTGGCCGAGAATCCAGAAAACTATAATTTGCCGAGT
Organism: Geotrichum carabidarum; assembly: GCA_030556585.1. NCBI lineage: Eukaryota > Fungi > Ascomycota > Dipodascomycetes > Dipodascales > Dipodascaceae > Geotrichum > Geotrichum carabidarum. Next base: position 81,338 of record JAKTUH010000064.1, read on the forward strand.
GATCCTGGGCTTTACCTCTCGCTGAAGTCATTTAGAGACTTACTGATGTGAGCGAATTCATCAAATTCTCTTTTCTTGCACATTGGCTTTCCAGTCTGTAACTACTTAATTTTCAGCTTGAGTTCGACGTCGCCACTTTGATATCGTCAAGTTACACATACACTCCCAATTCTACTTCCTTAACTTCAGCCCTTCTTCTATTTTTCACTCATGTCGAAAACAATCACAGAGATTATCCACCGTTCGCTCGTAGCCAAATTCTACATTCATCCTATCCCTCAGAATCTTGCACAAAGTACTGCCATCCGCAGTTACTTTCAAGGTTTCACAGACCTGCCACTGATCCAATATCGCAATGCCCGAGATCCAGTCACAGGAACGCGACTGAACTCTGCCCGTATCATATTTAATGAACCACTGCCGTTGAGTCACTCGTCAGAAACTTCTAAAGATTGCATTAACCGCTGGCGGGAAAGCTCAGCTCTCGTGAATCAAGTTCCCTTTCATAAACGCTCATCTCAATTTCAAGCCCAAGCCAAGAATCGCTCAGCATCAAACAATACAACAGCAAAGAGCATACTAGAAAGCATCCCTTCTTTTACGTTTACACCAGAAGACACGCCTTCAAAACCAGCTCCACATTCTTCTCTACTAGTGTCCGATCCACCAACAGATCTCGAACTAAAACTACTGGAGACGACACAGATAGTGTTGGATGCAGACAACAATGTGATCCCGCTAGAAGAATATCTTGATCTTATGTACCTCAGCAAAGATGACAGTTCATTGCAAAGATGCACAAACTTCACTCTGGATCTAGCCCTCATGTCGCGGGAACCTGATATCATCACTTACGCCAGCCAGAACTCGGTACTTGATCACTTCAAAATCGATCGCAAACAGCCATTTAGTCACCGGTTGAAAGCTCTCGACCGTCTGCGCGACAATGTTTTGCATGGGTTTACTGGAAAGTTTCAATAACTTGATAGACTCCAACAGGTCCTTACCGGTGAGACTAAATTGATCTACCAACAACACTGAACGAACTGACAATCTCGCATCATTTATTCTAATGGTGGCTACATACCATCATACCTTTTAGACTACTTTTTCCTTGATAAATCTACATATATTTCATAAATCATTCGACACGCCGTTTCCCGGGGTGCGTAATTATCATCATCCTTAGGTAATTAACAGAACATAAACTGGACCAACCACAGTGTCTACAAATTAATGACAAAAAAGTCTCCCGAGAAAAAAAGCCCCAGCGCTACTAAAGTCTTAGACTCCACCCGCTTCAAACAATCATGTCTGGCAGAGAAGTTATTAACGACCATTCGTGGCTCGTCGACAAGACACCCCTACCCGACCACATCCCCGACGTTCCCGAGCTTGGAGCCACGACCGCTCCTCTGCTCTCGGCTTCCTACTACATTGGGGCTCGATGCCTCCCATACAATGACGACTACATGCTGTGCAAGAAGGAGGCCAATGGCACGGGAGAGATTGACTGCTTGAAGGAGGGCCGTCGAGTCACACGATGCGCTATTTCAGTGTTTGAGGATATCAACAAATACTGCGTAGAGGAGTTCAGACTGCACTGGAGATGCCTGGAACAGCAGAACAACCAATTTTCAGGCTGTCGACCTGCTGAAAAGCTGCTGAGCAAGTGTATTTTTGACAAGCTGGTATGTGCGATGAGAGACTGCTTGATTGTGTCTCTGTGTGACTAACTAACGATCTACGTGTAGAAACTTGAAAAGACGATTCCAGGAATCCCAGAGGGCCAGATCCCTGTGCATTTGAAAGAAAATCCCATCATCCGACCTAATGCCGAAGACTATGCATCTGTCCAGGCTTTTAGCAAGGCCAAGAGCGAAGGTGCTCTGTAACAGTTTGTTGCTTGTAGCTAATATGTTTTTAATCTACACTTTACGCATGTTAGAAACACCAAGCTCGGAATCAGATTTGCCTTTCTAGCATGATGCTCTTTTGATTCTTTAATTCTACACTTGATTCCATAGACATGAAATACTGAATCAACCTGTGGCATGAACTCTTTGAACTTGTTTCGTGAAAAATCGTGTCGTAATTAAGGTTGCCGTATCCAGCCTACGCGACCTGGGCAAGGGCGAAAGGCATCCAGCATTCTTTATCTCAACTGTTGCCTCCCAACTATGCCATCCATCCTTCTTGATAACACTAAAAGCGCGGTCTTCAGGTTTCTGTTCGATGCCTAAGATTTAGTCTGAATGATTCAGTCGTTGTTGATAACCCGCTTTTTTGATTCTTTGATGCATCAAAAATGTTGTGGCTAGCAGACAAGGAGCATGAGCAATGTTCCTCCGCTCAGGCCATGATTCCTATTATCTGACACCGGTGGTGGTCGCTCGAACCATTGCGAAACAAATTCTTGAGAGGATATCTTGAGTTCATTCAGAAGTTAAGAAATTCTCTCTGCTTAATGACTACAATTTCACAAAATGGTCAGTCTCCAAATGCCTTGACAAAACATCTTTAGTTAGGGTACTTCTCTAGTGAAACTTCTCCACGTCTTTGCCAGGTCCAAAGACCATCAACACCCCACTTTACCACATTTAATCTTTAGGTCTCGATGATATTGCCAGCACTCAAGCGCGCCTCATGTATTTCTCTTCTGAAATACTTTTCGCCTTTTCTTCTGCTTTTTGCCTATGCCAATACAAAATATTCCAATAATCCAGCAATAATTGCTGTTTAGGCTCTCACCTGCTCAGTGGTTCAGTGGAGCACTATGGGCAAGGGTACTTGCCGGTTATGTAAAGGCAAACAAAGTTTTTGACAATTTTTTTTTTTTTTTTTTTTTTTTTTTAAAAAAAAAAAAAAAAAAAAAAAAAAAAAAAAAAAAAAAAAAAAAATCGAAAAAAAAAAAATCGAAATTAAATCACTCTTCAACAACTATCTTTCAACAAATTTTTTTTTTCACCGTCTTTCACTCTCACAAGCAGTGATATCTCTTTCTTTGAATACTCGTCTTCTTTCCTCTTCTCCTCGTCTTATTTCCATGTTTACATCAGGTCTACTTTCTGGATAGTCTCGAATACGCAGAACAACTGGTCACTTCCAGTCGAACGACTCTTTTCTCTCTCCAGCTCAGTCCTAATGGCCCCGCAACATACCCACCACACTCATAATCATTATCATCATCATCCCAATGTAATCTCATCACCGTCCTTCGCTCCCTACTCAATCCCAAGTAATGGCGGGGCTAAAGAAGTGTCTTTGCCAACCGGGGGCACCAACCACTTAAAATCGTTATCGTCGTCCCTTCCAACTGGACCCGGTCTCTTATCTAGTCCGCCAGCCCGGCAAGGCAGTGTGCCCTCGGCGTCCACAACTAATGTCCCGCCTGTTGCTCTGCTGTCGAGAAGATTTGTCGCCCGTCGCATTTCGGAAGGTGAAACGGGTCGATTGAAAGAAGAGCTCAAGTGCCAGGCTTGTGGAAAAGGATACAAACACATTTCTAGTTTAGCCAAACATTTGTGGGAACATACGCCAGAATGGGGCATGACGTCCAAGCTCTTGATCTCCAAGCACCAGCAAGTACAGCTGCTGGAGGCTGCCTCGATTTTGGTATCTTTGAATGAAAATGAAGAAGAAGAATCTCAAGATGATGAGGCAGCTGCAGCTGCCGCAGCTGCCAGTGCATATCTAGCCAAGCAACAACAACAGCAGCTTCAAATCAACTCCAGAAGAAAGAGTCTGACCAGTCCTGCTGGGTTTGAAGGCTTAGCAGAAGACACCAATCCAGAGCTGTCAAAATCGCCTTTTACCTCACCCAGTCTGGCAGACGATTCTTCAACTCCCTCTCCACCTCCTCAACCTGTCACTCCCAACTATTCCAATCCAGGTCCCGTTCTCAGTAGATCAGCCCAACTTTCTAATCCCCCGCCAGCTGCTACCGCCTCTCTCACCATTCCTCATCACCGACCAACTCACTCCCGTTCAACTTCTCTCACTACCACCATCCCCACCACATCGCCTGCCATGGCCTCTAACTCTCTCATCACCGACTCATTATACCCTACCTCTTCCAGTTTTACCAGTGGGACAACCTCTGACTTGTTCTCGGGCCTGTCGTCGGGTACTAGATCCTCGCTGCGTCACGATGACCTCTTGACCGGTGACGCTGTGTCCAAACGACGCAACCCATCCAACCCCAATCACTCTAACCGCTCATACGCTAGACGCATGTCGGCCCTCAACCCGCCATCAAAGGTCAGCACCAAGATGTCGCTCGAGTACGATGATGACGAAGAACAAGACGACGATGACGACGACGACGACGAAAATGTGGCAGTTCGAGATCTAGATGATGGTGTTTTTGGTGAGATGGATTGATGCTGGTTTTTTTTTTTTTTAAAGAAGGCGTTTCCTTTTTTGTAATTTATTTGTGAATTGAAAATAGTTATATTATAGATGAGAATTGATGCATTTTGTCAATGATGTGTGAAGTTGAAATAGGTCTTGATACTCGATAAGTTTATGTTGGATGGGAAGACCAGGTCGGTGCACTGGCGTGGTAAGCAGACAGGTCTGTACATACATTGAACCAGACGGCATTGTCAATAATTCATTCAATCCCGCGATCAATGGAATCAAGATGTATCATAATTATCAATTCTGAGCTGGGCTTCTGTCACATGAATTGTTACTGTGTCACAAAACAAAAACAAGTATTGCAACATACAGAGCTCCAATTCTTGATTAAAATAAAGATGCAACCATTGAAACAAAAAAAACTTAATTGTAACGATAAGGTAAGACGTGGATCCATCAGCTATTTATTCTTTGTACAGTTTATAACTGGAGAGGGTCTGGAAAAAGAGCATGGGAATAGTAGTAGTAGTAGTAGTAGTAGTAGTAGTAGTAGTAGTAGTAGTAGTAGTAGTAGTAGTAGTAGCAGTAGCAGTACCAGTAGCAGCAGCAGCAGCAGTAGCAGCAGCAGCAGCAGTAGCAGCAGCAGCAGCAGTACCAGTAGTAGTAGTAGTAGTAGTAGTAGTAGTAGTAGTGTAATCAATTTAACGTCCAATGCAATTTTTGAAAACCTTTGTGAGCTTCGCGTGGATCGGTCGAGTGTCAAATGCCAGACTGAACATCCAAACCACCTTCAAACCCATAAAACATTCAAAGTAAACAATTGAGTATATTTCAGTTTATATGAGTAAATACAGTGACTATGTTTATAAATGACAGAATTGCTAGGCTTTGATGTAAAGGTTCGTTCGTGCGTTACTCTCAAAGCGGGTGCGCCCCACAAGCCTAGCAGCGAGTGGATGAGGAAGCGCTACTGTAACTTAGCCAAAGGAAGGCTTTCTCCAGTAACAGTTGCATTGTTTAGACTAATATAGGTTCTACTAATCCCTAGGCTGATATCCCCCGTCCTTCCTTCGGTTGGTGGTTCGTTGGTCTCTCTATTCTCCCAAGAAAGCACCTCATAAT
>JAKTUH010000064.1:86921-105611 GCA_030556585.1 Geotrichum carabidarum
ACACAATATTATAAAAAATAAAAGTTAACACGTAGTACCTCCCAGACATCTTCTATTCTTCTGTTTCGCTAGCTTTTGAACCAGCACTGTCATTTGAACACCTCGAACAAGCCCGAATTAATTTCTAGAGTCCTCTTTCTCACATGTTGGCACGCATATGAAAACCGTTGCGTTAAAAAATCCTATCAAGGCAAAAAAACCCGCAACTGAAAGCACCTCATAATATATTCTAGTAACCCTTACCCGCACATGGGTAATGGATCCTCGTAGCTCGATCTCAAACCTCTGCATTTTGAAAAAAGTTGGTCTCTTGGCCCAGTTGGTTAAGGCATCGTGCTAATACAACTCCTTGTAGTTTACGCGAGGATCGGCGGTTCGATCCCGCCAGAGACCATTTTTTGTTACTTTACTTGCTTGTAGGACAAAGCTGAATTGCTAATTAATAAATATGCAGTTTGAATTTTTTTCAAATTTTTAGTCGTTGTGGGTTGAGTTTGAAAGGGGGGTTGGATCTGGTTTTTGCTTGGTCTGTGAAATGCCAAGTTAATAAGATATTTGCATTTCTTCGAGATGAAAAATGCTTTTGCCAAAAATATTTTACAGTAATAAGTTTGCTTAGACGAGTGAAATGCTAAATTCTACTTATTGATTCTCGGAGAAAAATAAATCATGCCGTCTACTTATCATTGTAGTTCTAGATCTGTGCTTGCCCAGCTATATTCTAAAATCAAGTATTACCAAGCCAATTTTAATCCAAACTATGATCCATGCTAAATTATCATTGCCTGAATTATAATGGAAGATTGCTATAACTTGAGAATTTCATAGAGGGCTCCCTTTGAAGAAGTTTAACGGCTGACAAGGGAGGATTCAGTGATGTCACAGTAGCAATATTATATGATCTCTTTAGACAAGAATACCATATAGCTTCAAGCCCATTGAAAGCCTTTGATTATTGAAAAAAAAAAAACAAAATGAGGTTTGCACTGCTCATTTCCTCAAGGTAAAGAAATAATATTCGTAGCTATTTCAATAGAAACCAAAAAAATACTAGTGGACAGGACAAGAAAAAAAGATAACAACGTTTCAAGTTATTTCAATTTTTTTGCTCTATTACTTATTTATTCAAAACTTGAGAACTAATTGATAGTTATTGAATCAAACTCAGTGGAAATTTCATGCAAATGCTCGCTTAAAAAACAGAAGAAAGTGTATGGTGAGTAAGCTTATGCTAATTGATTATTTATGTACATCTCTGGATTAGATATATCTACGCAAAATATCTTATTTAGTGATCATGGTCTTGTTATTATGCTTCACTGAGCATTAAATAGCTTTTTCTATTTCGGTTTCCAAAAAATGCCAGATTGTATCACAAAACTGAAACCAACTCGGAATTTTTTGCCAACAATTATCAAGAAAAAAAAAACCATTTCCTCGCAGGTTTGCACAAATAAAATGATTAAAAGAGAATTAAATACTTCTCTGGTCAAAAGTGAGAGTCTGTTCACAGGTTTTTCAAAAATTTAATAAAACCAGGCCGATTTTTTTTAATCAGACATCTAGAAATTTAAATTTCTATTATATTTGACCAGATAAGAAAAACAAGTTTGCTAGGGAGCTAGATCAATCCAGAGCCGTCTGTATACTGAAAGCTAAAGAAGAATGAATATTGTAAAAAGGTTATTTATAAATACATCCGCAGAGTGGATTATAAAGTGTTACATGTTACGGTTCATTGACTTGAAGCAGGCAATTTCGCCAGACTTGAAATAAATTTAAATACTTACTCAGAACAAAATCAACGCACCACAAGAACGCATAAATGGCAGCAGCAAGCTGGTACACTATTCCACAAAAAATTCCAGGCTTCACAATTAGAAGTGCAAGTTAATTGAAGTGCTTTTTTTTCTTTTGATTTACAAAGAGGTTGAGTTTAGGAAAAGGCTGCGCGCACAAATCTCAACTCACAAAATCAACAAAAAAATAACACGAAAAATTCCAAAAAAATTCAAAAACCAAATTTTCTGCACTTCTAAACTAGAAGACATGACGAAAAATTTTGAAACTGTGAAAAGTCACAGTTTTGTTTGCAGGTAAACCCGCGTGTTTAATGACTGTCTAGTTAACACGGTATCACGAAGCAGCTGAAAAATGGAGGGTTAGTGTAGTGGCTATCATCTCCGCCTTCCAAGCGAAGGACAGCGGTTCGATTCCCCTACCGTTCAGTATCTTTTTGCTCATTGCCATAGTGCCCTTTTTTTTCATATATCTTATCTTTACTTTTCGCTACGAGCTGAATGGTGTGATCTGGAAAGATAAAACACGGTTCTAAGACTTCCAATGCTGTTGATCCAGGGTTGTTGCTGATATTTTTTTTTGGTTTCGATGATGCCAGCAAAACAGAAAATTTCCAATTCGTTTGGTTCCATTTGCAAAATATTCTGCTCTCCATCTCTTTCGCAGTTGAGTTAGGTCTGCCTGGTTGATTTTTTTGCCATTTTGATTTTAGTGCTCGCCTAACTTAATCTTTTTCGTCTATTTATTTTTTTACTCCTCTTTGCAAAAAGACTTGGACAAGTGTTTTTTTTTTTTTTTTTTTTCCAACTCTACTACCACCTTGTCGCTAAAACCTTCTTCATTCCTTTGAAAACCCATTTCGCACCATCATGAGGGTCTTGAACCTCCCGCCAGCTACCAGGTTTCTAGTGGCCACACTGCTTGTGTGCACCACGTCCGTTCTCCTGCTCCGCATGAATGCCTACCATGTCCTTCTCAGTCGCGCCAAGGGCCCGCAGATCCAGCCCGAAACCGACGAGCGGCCGGTGCCCACGCCCGAGCTGCCGCTGTTTAAAGACATTGTGGTGCCGTACATGACCGTGGTGACCCCGGCTCTGTCGTTGCTGTATCCGTGGGTCGTGCTGACGACATCGTTTGTCGAGACCTCGGTGGTCGGGTTCTTGGTGACGGGAGCTACGCTAGTGTTTGGTGGCAAATACTGCGAGCGTGTATGGAATACGAAAACGCTGGCGTGGTTTGTGGGACTGCAGAGTGTGGTCCCGGTGCTGGTGACGGCAAGCTTGCTGGTGCTCAAGTATATGTTGACAGTTGCGACTGGAGGAAACACGGATTCAGTGGTGCATGTTGTGAGCGGTGGAACAGCGATTCAATTGGGATTCTTGGTTGCTCTGAAGCAATTGGTGCCGGAGCATTCAATCGTCTTGTTTCGCGGCGCGTTCACGGTCAAGGTCAAGCACCTGGTCATGCCCGTTCTGATTCTGTACACGATCGCTGGTGTCGCGATCCTTGGCCGATCTGAGATCGCGTTGCTTGCATGGTCCGGCTTTTTCACCGCCTGGATCTACCTTCGATTTTTCAGAGTCACCTACGTTGATCCCATTCTGCCCAGCTCAGCTGGCGAGAGCTCAGCCGGCGACGGCAGTGGCCAGTCATCTAAGGCTGGACCTGGCAAGACGCGTATCAAGGGTGATGCGTCTGAGGTCTTTGCTCTCTCGACGTTTTTCTACCCTGGCCCCCTGCGTGACGTGATCCACCAGGCTTCGCGAGTCGTTTTCCACGCATTGGTGGCGATCAAGGTCTGCACTCCATTCAATCAAGATGAAGTCGAGCAGGGCAATCTGCGAGCACGCATGCGCACATCGGGCCGGACAGTTTCAAATGGCGGCGACGGCCAAAAGACGGCAGCAGAGATCGATGCAGAACGACGAAGAGCCATTGCACTGAAGGTTCTGGAGGAGCGACTAGACAACACAAGACGATCTTAATTTACGATTTTAGGGATTTTTTTTTTTTTTTTTTTTTTTACTATTTAGTTACTATCATTTTCTACACGTTTTATTATACAGGCCATAGGATTTGGAGAAATGTCATCAATAAGAAAAAAAAAACAAAAAGAAAAGTTTGGGGTCGTTGTGAGCAGTTACACCATAGCGTCGGGGTACTTGGAAGACTGAGAAACAAAAGTAGAAATGTCCATGAGACAGGTAATGGATGATGAGGAATCACAACTGGACACTACAACCACGAAATCATTCTTTTGAAAAGTCCTCTCGAGGGAATTGACAGCCAGAGCCGGTTCACTAGCGGGGATGCGATCATAGGCTGCGAGAAGGCGGGGCTGAAGCACGGCTGTGCGCGAGAGGTAGGTCGGGTGCCACTGCAAAATATGATTGATAGCAGAGCAATCCGAGTGCGGGAAATGCATGTAACTTCGAGTGAGCGGGCTGTTCCAGAAATCGAGCAGAGAACTTGCAAAGAGACCGCCGTCAGAGTCAACGTTGGCAAGGATGAACGAGACAGAGCTCAGGCCAATTGAGTCTTGTGTGATGATGAGCTGGACTTCATTGGCCGCTCTGTTCATGTACGTTCTGATTACGTTTGAGGTGGAAACCAAGCTCGTGCCGCGCAGCATAGAGGGGCCGAGTGCTTCTGGGGCAATAATGGAGTCGACCAAGTTCTGGTTCATGTTGACAATGAATGCGTTGTGGTCCAGGTACCAGAAATGCTTTGCCTTGGGGAAGGCGTGCAAGGCAGCCCGCATGATGGAGAGTTTGGCCCAGGCAGGCGAGCTGGTGAGGGACGAGGAATACTCGTCTTTAAAGTCAGTGACGTAGCGCACGTAGAGGCCGTAGCCGTGGATCTTTGCATAGCGCTGTCGGTTCGCAATGACTTTTTCCATGTACTCTACTTTGTACTGCTCAGGGTTCAAAGCCAGTACCAAAATAACGTCTGGGGTACGTACTTTGGGGTTGAGAACGAGCCCAGCCATAGGGTTGAGATTCGTTGGGAGAGGAGAGGGTTCAGCAGAAAGCGATCCAGAAGCAGAAGCACCAGCACCAGCAGCACCAGCACCAGCAGGGATGCCCGAGACGGAAGCTGTTCCAAGGGCAGCGGCAGGAGCCTTCTCGCCGGTCAAATCCTGGGCATAGTCGCCAGGGGCCTTTTTGGGCCCTGCGCCCATCTGGTCAAACTGGTCAGAGCTCCCCAATTTTGGGTAAGTTCGCCAGGCCCTGACATCCGGGACCATGATCGGCGAATCCGAAAGCACGGTATACTCAGAGTGACCTTTGACCAGAGTATGGGCGGGCCCGCCCCAGTTGCTGAGCAGGCCGTCCGGGCCCGCAACCAGCAGAATGAAAACTAGAACAACCAGGACAGTTATAGTATAGCTTGACTGGGTGACGAGCGAGACAAGAGCCAAGAACTTCTTTGAAACTCTATTTGCCGGCAACAGCGGATCCGACAGGTGCTCATGCGCGGAAGGGGTATAGTTGGCTGCAGCGACAGGGGACTCTCCATCAGAGGTGTTGTGGGCGAACGGAAGCGTGGACTTGGATCGCCTGTGGAGCCGTTGTGAGGACGGATCCGAGCTGTTGTAGTAGTTGTCGGGACGCAGCAGCGACGGTGTGGATGAGTTGTAGCCAGAATTCTCGGGGAGATCGACGCTAGTTTCAGTGGTCCTGCCAGCATTAGCGTCTGCCTGTTTTTCGGCCAACACCGGCATCTGGGCCGGAGAAGAATGATGAGCCACCATTTCAAGTGCAGTAGTCACCTCGAAGCCTAGATATAGTGATGAAATACTTTGCACTCCTTCAAGGTGACAGTGGGAAGGAGAGAACAAGTTGAATTACTGGTATAACTCTCTCTGCCTAGCTTTCTATATCATTTCACGATTTCCCATGCGCGTGGCATTTTCAATATAGATTTTTTCACCCCCTTTTTACTACTTAAGCGACTGCTCTGTGGGCTTCAATGTATGTTGAGGCTCCAAAAGCGTTCGCCTATATAGCTAATAAGCATATATAGATATAGAGATATCGTGACCTATCAAGCTGTGCGAGGAGCGAAGCGCCTGTATCTGGTTATTGCCCCTTAACCCCCTATAGGATTGGATACGGCAGCTCCCACATGGGCGCGCAAGCCCACGTGACGAGTAAGCGATGGACTGTGTACTGTACTGTACTGTACTATTTCTTTTGGATCCAGCAGCAAACGGTGTGCAGAGATCAAGAAAACTCCATGGCAGGTCCAGAGCTAGCTATGGAGCTAGACTCGATGGGCCAAAGCGGTGGTTGGAGGTTGGTTGCAATGAAATATAATTGAATTTCATTGGCGACCAGAGAAATTTATAGTATAGGTGGTTTGGCGGTTAACATGAATTTTACCCGACATTTCTGGCCAACCAAATACCCGTGAAAGGAATTTAGTTGAAAAATAAAAAAAACCGACGACCCAACAACTGAAGCGACAGCGACTTTTGAAATTTTTTAGGTACGAAAGGTCTGGTCCTATATTGTTCCAGTCCATGGGTACGATATATTATGGCCAGGAAATGATTTTCATGAGCATTCCGCTCGCCCGTGGGAAGAGAAAACCCTTGAACCTTCTCACCTGGCAATTAAACTCAGCATGAAAACAAAAAGAAACAAAAAGCTTCTTTGGCGGTTGTTGTTATAATATTCACAAGCAGACCTATTTATATTGAAACCAAATGGTCAGCTCATGAGATGTTTAAAGACTGGCCATGGTATACATCATTCCCTAGGCACGTCCTTTTCTCCGTAATTCGCATTCCGTACTTTTTTACAAAACGCCAGAGATTTTCATGAACGGTCCATCTTGACTTTGTGATTGTCATGGCAGTGAATAGAGTCTGAGTTTGACATTTCATGCTTTTTCTGGGGTTCAATATTTGGCTCATTGGCATGTACCCCAATGTTGTCTAAAGTTTCAACTCCGGGGGCAGATCCGGGGTAATAATACCAATACTTTATTTACTTTGAAACTACTAGTAGCTAGAGATCCTTCAGGGACTTGTGTATACTTGAAAACAGGATTAGCCGTATCGGAGGGCCTATTATAGACCTGCTCAATTGATCAGCCCTCATGGTCTTATGAACCTAAAGACCTCATTCACCCGTAATACTACAGTTATATAGGCCTATAGACCCCATAGACCCTTGAGTACATTTCTGTCCCTTTGGCCGTCTCGTCAGTGCTCGGGAACAAGGCCAAGACTTGTGCATATATTCTGCTTTGGAGAAAGCCTCAAGACTATGTCAACTTTTGTCTGTACCTGCAATCAAAACCAGTCAAAATAGTTCAATGACGCAAAAATGTCCAATAAAAAGTATAGTGTCAATTTTTTTCCTCATATGAAATTCAAAAATATTCCTATCGATCCGGGTCTGACCCAGTGGTCACTTCCGTTGGCCCTTTAGAGCAATACCCTAACAAATTTCTTACCTCAACACTCAAAAAAAAAATACCCCTCACACCACATTTTCCCCAGACTATATATCTGGCCCAGGTTTCCCTTCTCTGGCCGTCGTTTTGTCTTCCTTTCTCTCTTTCCATCCGCTTTTTTATCATCTTCATTCATTCACCATCCTCATCTCTTCATCACAATGGCCCCCGTAGTAGTCGAAGCTCACAACGTCTCTAAGCTGGCTCCCCCAAAGGAGTTCAGAGAGAACCACCCCACAGCTCCCCACCTCGATGATGAGGGACACTACCAAGAACTCTACAAAGCATCCATTGAGATGCCTGAGAAGTTTTTCGGCAACCTAGCCCGTGAGCTCCTCACCTGGGACAAGGATTTCAAGACCGTCAAGAGCGGCGGCTTCGAGCACGGTGATGCCGCATGGTTCTTGGAGGGTGAACTCAATGCCTCTTACAACGCCGTCGACAGACATGCTCTCAAGAACCCGAACAAGGTCGCCATCATCTACGAAGCTGACGAGCCTGGTAAGGGCTACAAGGTCACATACAGCGAGCTTCTCAGAGAAGTCTGCCGGGTCGCTGCTACCCTCAAGTCCTTTGGCGTCAAGAAGGGTGACACTGTTGCAGTCTACCTCCCCATGATTCCCGAAGCCATAATCACCCTGCTCGCCATTGTCCGCCTCGGTGCCATCCACTCCGTCGTCTTTGCCGGTTTCTCCTCTGGTTCCTTAAAGGACCGTATTCTGGACGCCGATTCCAGAGTCGTCGTCACCACCGACGAGAGTGTCCGTGGTGGCCGTGTGATTGAGACCAAGAAGATTGTCGACGAGGCTCTCAAGAGCTGCCCCAACGTCAAGCACACTCTTGTTTTCAAGAGAACCGGCAACGACGCCATTCCCTGGACCAAGCAGCGAGATTACTGGTGGCACGAGGAGGTTGCCAAGCACAGACCTTACTTCCCTCCTGTGCCAGTCAATTCTGAGGACCCTCTCTTCTTGCTCTACACCTCTGGTTCTACTGGTACTCCCAAGGGTGTCGTCCACTCCACTGCCGGCTACCTGCTCGGTGCCGCCAGTACCACCAAGTACGTCTTTGATCTGCATCCCAATGACATTCTGTTCACTGCTGGTGACGTTGGTTGGATTACCGGACACACCTACTGCTGCTACGGACCTCTGTTGCTGGGTGCCACCACCGTCGTCTTTGAGGGTACCCCGGCTTTCCCCAACTTCTCCCGTCTCTGGGACATCTGCGACGCCCACAAGGTCACCCAGTTCTACGTTGCTCCCACCGCTCTACGTCTACTGAAGCGTGCTGGTCTTGACTGGATCCACCACGACCTGTCTTCCATCCGCACCCTTGGCTCCGTCGGTGAGCCCATTGCCCCCGATGTGTGGACCTGGTACAACGACAATATTGGCAAGGGCAAGGCCCACATTTGCGACACCTACTGGCAAACCGAGACCGGCTCCCACATCATTTCCCCCATGGCCGGTGTCACCCACACCAAGCCCGGTTCTGCTTCCTTCCCTGTGTTTGGAATTGATCCTGTCATTATTGACCCTGTGTCCGGCCAGGAACTGAGCGGCAACGATATTGAGGGCGTGCTGGCTATCCGCAGCCCCTGGCCTTCCATGGCCCGCTCTGTGTGGAACTCTCACAGCAGATACATGGAGACCTACCTCAAGCCCTACCCCGGTTACTATTTTACGGGTGACGGTGCTGGCAAGGACCACGAGGGATACTACTGGATTCGGGGCCGTGTCGACGATGTCGTCAATGTTTCTGGCCATCGTCTGTCTACGGCTGAGATTGAGGCTGCTTTGATCGAGCATACTGCTGTCGCTGAGTCTGCCGTCGTTGGTATCAACGACGACTTGACCGGCCAGGCCGTCAACGCCTTTGTTGCCCTCAAGTTCAAGCCTTCTGACGACGCTGCCATTAAGAAGGAGCTCATTCTGCAGGTCCGCAAGAGCATAGGACCTTTTGCTGCTCCCAAGAGCGTCATCCTCGTCGACGACTTGCCCAAGACCAGATCCGGCAAGATCATGAGACGTATTCTGAGAAAGGTGCTGTCTGGTGAGGAGGACCAGTTGGGAGATATCTCAACGCTGTCCAACCCCGAGGCTGTCTCCAGCATCATTGAGGTTGTCAAGGCTGGCCGCAAGTAAAGTGGTTTGGTCTAAGGGATTGACATTGATGGTAATTTCTTGAAGAAAAAAAAAAAAAAAGGAGACAAGGTAAAAAGCTAGTAGTTGTAATGAAATCGCCTAGTTTATATATATATATATATATTTTTTTTTGGTTTTTGAACTTTTTTTAATTGAATTATGATGATGATTTTTGATATGATTGTTTTTTTTGTGATGCACAATAATCCAGGGCACACATGGTCGGCTTTTGTGCAACTTGTTCTTGGATAATCCGGATATCGGAAACCACTCTCAACCAAGGACAAGAAACCAGTTCGGTTATTGATTCATAGTCGATGTCTATGACATATTTCAATACTTTTTGATTATTATATTTATTTTATGATATGTACGTTTATTTTTATTTTTTATTTTTTTTTTTAATTTTTTTCTTCTTCTTGATTTAATGGGGGTTATGAATGCTCTCAGTGGGGGGTCTCGGGGGTCATTTTTTTTTTTTGTTTTCGTTCATCTAAGGCTGAGCAGCAAAAGCTCGGGATCCTCTACAAGGTTCTTGAATCGCTCAGCGGTCTTGGCTAGAGTCACACCGTCCAGAACTCTGTGATCACCGCTCCAGGAGGTGTTGAACACTTGCGTGGGGACAACCTCCAGAGAACCGTCTTGCTTGTACAGAGGCACAGTGCGAGCCCGGCCAACTGCCAGAATCGCGACCTCAGACTCGACAATGACGGGTGCCACGTAGGTGCCTCCAACAGTGCCGATGTTCGAAATAGAGATGGTGCCGCCCTTGAGGTCAGCAGCGGCGAACTTGCCAGTAGCAGCAGCGGCCTGGAGTCTTGTAAGCTCGGCAGCGATATCGGCAATGGACAGGTCCTGGACATTTTTGATGTTGGGAACAATAAGACCAGCGGGGGTGTCCATTGCAACACCGATATTGTGCTGGGGGCGCGTCACCAAAGCAGGCTTATCGCCCTCAAACACAACGCGCGAGTTGACAATGGGGTACTCGGAAAGGGCGACCGACATGGCTTTGATGAAAAATGGCATGTACGACATCTTGGATCCGCCAGTAGCCAGGGCCAGCTTGTTGAATCGCGCACGCAGAGCCGTCAGCGTGTCGAGACGAACCTCGTCGGCGTACAAGAAATGTGGAATGTTCAGAGAGTTCGTCATGGCCTTGAACATCTGTGTCTGAACGGGGGTCAAGGGGGTGACGGTTTCCTCTGCGGTAGCAGTAGCACGGCGAGCAGGAGCGGAAGCAGCCGCCGCGGGAGCAGCGCCTTGGGCCTTGTGGAACGCGATAACGTCC
Source organism: Geotrichum carabidarum (assembly GCA_030556585.1). NCBI lineage: Eukaryota > Fungi > Ascomycota > Dipodascomycetes > Dipodascales > Dipodascaceae > Geotrichum > Geotrichum carabidarum. Next base: position 97,626 of record JAKTUH010000064.1, read on the forward strand.
TCCTTCATGACACGGCCGTCCTTTCCAGTTCCAGTGACCTGGGTGATATCCACATCAAGTTCCTTCGACACCCGTCTGACAGCCGGCGTGGCCAGAGAACTGTGTTTGCCCGAGTTTGGTGTGGGGGCGGAAGTTGGCGCCACACTTCCCGAATCGGCAATTTTTTTCTCTGGGACCACAGGGCTTGGAGTAGTAGATTCTTCCCCACCTGCATTTGCCTCAGCGGCAACAGCAGGCTCTTCGCCCTCGACGTCAATGTCCACAAGAGGCTGGACAAGTTAGCAACAAGAATATATAAAAAAAAAAAATGAGTCAATAACGCACCTTGCCTACAGAGGCCATTTGGCCAACTTCGTAGTGCAGAGCCTTGATGACTCCGCTGTACCTGGACGTGATTTCGACGGAGGCTTTATCGGACTGGACCTCGCAAATGGGGTCAAACTCTTCAATGCGAGCTCCGGACTCGACAAACCACTGAATCACCTCACACTCCTTGATACCTAAGTTTTTGTTAGAAAAAAGGTCATCTATTCCTTTGCCAGATTAACACATACCCTCGCCAATATCGGCCAGCATGAAAGGCTTGACCACATCAAGTCGCCGTGTGTTGTGGAACAGTCTTGCACGAAGCAGAGCCTGGGAAGCCAAACGCGCACGCGGAATCTGTCTGAAGAGCATTTGCATTTTTATCAAAGAAAGAGTCAGAATTCAAAGAACAAGATATAGAAATAAAAAAAAGCCTTCGAAAGGAAGAAGAAAGTGAAAGTGAAAAAGAGGTCTGTTCAGCTAGTTCTTATATTGTTTTCTCTCCATAGTTTTCGGTTAAACAAGGATATTTCTCCATACAATTTTTTTTTTTTTTTTTTGTTTTTTCGAGACGGTTTTTCTTACCAAAAGGCACAAAAAGACTCAGCGTCTGCGCTCTCTCCATATAACAGTAAAAGTAATTTAGTAAAAAGGAGGAGAAATCCAATCTGTTCGGGTTTTGCGGGTTGTCTCGGACGTTTTGACCTGCCAAAAGATCGTTAACTGACGTTGAGGAGAAAATCCGCGTATCTTTTATCTTGTCATGATATGGAATTCTAACCGTTTGTTTTCGAGCTCATTTTGGTATCATTTCAACTCCCCACAGTTTCAAAAAAGCTTCGAGTTGAGCTGGAACTCAAGTCTGAAGCCTATAGAGTTCTATGGCAAGGTTTTTCACTATGGAAGTACGCCAACCACGTGATTTTCTACCGTATATTCTGTCCCTGCGAATATTTTGTTTGGTTCCAAGTGCCCCAACCCTCCACTGATAACAGGCTCTTTCCCCCCCCCCAGCCAGCCCAGCCTACTCTCTCAATCACCAAGCCCACTTCGCTCTCCACGTCAGAAATCGCCTTGCCATTCCATCATGTCACTCTTTTTCAAGTCGCCCCTGGACATTGAAATCCGTCTTAAGGGCGAGGATCAGCGCGAGCACGTTGACATCAAATCCGACAAAGGCCGGCGAGAAAAGTATCCGCTGTACTTGGATGGCGAAACAGTCAAAGGGTCTGTTACAATCCGGCCGCGAGATGGCAAGAAATTAGAACATACAGGAATTAAAGTGCAGTTTATTGGAAGCATAGGTAGGTGATGCATTGGGTTGTTTGCTGCGGTGTAGTTGGCTAATTGACGTTGTTTGGTAGAAATGAACAATGATCGTGGACAGCATGACGACTTTCTGTCACTCGGCCAAGAACTCGCCGCCCCGGCTGAGCTGCGGCATCCAGAGACATTTGACTTTGAGTTCAAGAATGTTGAGAAGCAGTTCGAGTCGTATAATGGTGTGAATGTGCGGTTAAGGTACTATATTCGTGTGACCGTGTTTCGACGAATGGCCGATGTGGTCCGCGACAAGGACGTCTGGGTGTACAGCTACCGCACCAACCCTGACTCCATCTCTTCGATCCGCATGGACGTCGGTATTGAAGACTGTTTGCACATTGAGTTCGAGTACTCCAAGTCGCGGTACCATCTTAAAGACGTCATTGTCGGACGCATCTACTTTTTACTGGTCCGGCTCAAAATCAAACACATGGAACTATCAATTATACGCAGGGAAACGGTGGGAGTGCCTCCCAATCAGCTCAACGAGTCAGAGACCCTTGTGCGCTTTGAAATCATGGACGGCGCCCCGGTGCGTGGCGAAACCATTCCTATTCGTCTATTCTTGGGCGGGTTTGACCTGACGCCCACGTTCCGCGATGTCAACAAAAAGTTTTCAACAAGAACGTTTTTGTCGCTGGTTCTCATTGACGAGGATGCTCGCCGATACTTTAAGCAGAGCGAGATTATTCTCTACCGCCAGTAACCTGTATAACGTCATTTTCTAGTATAAATGCAAAAAATGTACATGTTTAATAAGAATAATAAATATTTTCATGCCTCCTGAAACGCGGCCGGATCTTCTATGGCGTACCGTAAGCGCATGATTTCAAACACAACGAGCCCAATGCTTGTCGAAGGCATGGTCATCAACGTGTACCGACTAAACCCGCCATACAGCCATTTCCACCAAGATCCACCTGCATCACGGGCCACTAGCTTTGCAGCCTTCTGGTATGTGTGCAGATACGTTTTGGAGTACAGTTTCCACATCGAGTACTTGGACGTCGGAGGTCGCTGCCGGTTGACCTCGTCCAGAGCTTCTAAGCGCATGAGATGCAGTTTCTGGATTTTGCCCATTGGGTAGTGCACCGCCTGGACCGATCCCGCTGCCAGCGCTCCTGCGAGCAGAATAAACGACGGGTACACAATTCTGCCACCCGGCTCGCCGCCCTTGACGTGCTTGATATAGCTTCTGTACCACTGCCCTTTCACAGTTTCAAACGTGCAAAAAAAGCATGCAAATCCGAGTGACTCCTTCACAAAGCTAATGGGGTAACCTGCAAACACGCCGCGGGGGCCGACTTCGCGCAGCTTTTCCAAGCTGTAAGACCACATAGTCTTGTGCTTGGAACTGAGCATTTCAGATGCTGAGAAGCGGGTGACAATAGCGTCAATGGGGGCAGCGGCAAGTGACTGGGCAGCACCGGCGATGAATCCGGCTTGGAATGTGTCCCGCATCGGGAACTGTGTGGCCTTGGGACCTGTGATTACGGCAAGTGATGCCAGGTAGGATGTGTACAAAACGATGCCGACGCTAGAAAAAGTTAGCTTTCGGTGATCTCACAAGAGTGGTATACACTTACGCTGAGTTTGCAACCAGTGGAGGTAATACTATATAGAAGTTAGCACACTTGGCGATAACGCTATAACCTAGCTCATACCGTGATTCGGAATGAAACTCCACCCGTACTTCTTTACCGAGCTAGCCAAGAGAGCCTGAAAGTGCCTATTGTTAATAGGAACCTAGTTTCATCCAAAAAAAAAAAAATAAATTACATACCGGTCCCGAGTGAGTCCAAAAGCTCCACGGCTTATTGTAATAATCTGGACTGACCGCTCTGGGAAACGCCAAATAGCTGTTCACCTTGTATATTAGTAAAAGCATGATCCTCCGTAACCCTTGCTATCCCAACACTGAATACAAAGGTCTGAACTCACTCAACTCGGGTTGGCCGAAACAGCTTGACAGGAACTCTGACATAGAACGTAAACAGCTGCGATAGGAGAGCCCGCAGCCCCGCGGTCGTGGCCCCTATAATGCGGGACGAGAACACCGACTGCTTAAGATCCGGATCATCGTGCAAGGCAGCAAGAGCTGTACCCACCATGATTAGTCGCCAAAGAAGCTGGAGCTGGTTTCAATATAAGGTCGTCTAAGGTTCGTCTCTCAACTGTAAAAAGATTTATGGCGTTCTCGCCGTCAAACTGACTATTGTTTCCCGAGGCTGCAGCTGTCAATATATGGCAAGGCAGGGCTAGGGCAATGATGGCGCTTATTCTTGCACGTTTTTATCTCGCAGGTCTGTAGAGTTTGAGACATATGGCAGTTTGTGTTTTCATCTCGGGATATGAGATTTCGCATGTCTGTGTTTGCAAGAGTTGATTCAGTTTTTTGGCTTTAAGATTGAGGCGCCTCAATACTTGCCATGCTTCGGTTGTGTGCAGCACGGACAGAGAGAGCGAGATGAATTAGATCAGCTTGAATGAAGGACCAACAAGGGTTGAAGAAAAGGCAAGTGCTTAGAATCGAGACCAAAAATGATATCAGAGTTTGAGATCAAGACAGAATCTTCAACAATCTCAATATTTGCCTATTTCGAACTCCTGCACCAATCCTCTCAAGAAAAGACTCAAAGTTCCAGGCAGGTTCATGATCATGACCATGAGTCATGCGCAAAAAAATATTTACTCAGATGATTCAAATGTGCAGTTGAAATCTTGGTATATCACCATGTACTTTTTTTCGTTACTCAGGTTATACTAGAATTAGTATGGTGAAGCGGCTGCCCAGTATACCACAAACACCACCACATACACACACGAAGATAAAAAAAAAATGACAGGTCTCATTTATGTTATATTATATTACCAGTAGCAAATATGATTTTAGATCAAGAAGGGTGAAAGGGCAGTGCTCAAAAACTTAAAGCCTTCGGAATTATGGCAAATCAAGTGTTGAGCAGCGAGGCAGGTTGATACTGATAAAGATTCACCAAACGAAAATTTCTTAACCTCAGTGGGATTCCTGGATTCATGAACCCAGTTATCAAAAGCTATCTCATAAAAAAAACTATGGTGTTTGCAATCTGGTCGAATAGCAACTTAGCTACAAGTGAAAAAGAACCATGTCGGTAACAAATGTCGACATCAATCCAGAGGAGTTGAGAGTCAAAAAAAAGGAGAATTATGTATTAATGATCTTGTGAAACGATTAAATAAAAGTATGACAAGGCTGGCCTGGTAGAAAGTTAATTATCCTGATTAAATGAGTCCAGGCATTGCAACAAATGGTAAAAATAGTTTGTCAACCCAGACAGGAGATGGTTTTCAAAACAATGAAACGATTTGACCGACTTGTCTTCTATAGTTAACTTTCGAGGTTTGCAAAGTATTAATGCTGCCATAACTCAAAATTCTTTAGAAACCATATATATGAAAAGGCAATATAATATTTTTGGTTGCATTTTGTTTTCAAAAAGTCGCCATCTCTTGACGACTACCTGATATCGTGGAAAAAAAGGAGATCCAAATCTGGTTAAAACACGAAAAAGATGCCTTTGAGCTTGAGACCCGACTTGACATTTCTAATGATAATAATTAAAAAAAAAAAAATCTACTATAAGCCAATGAATGCTTTGAGAGACTTTGCTAAATGAATCGGGTAATTCTGGAAATTTCAGCTGAAGATGCTTTGTTTTTTTTTTTTTTTCTGCTTCAACTTCCGTTAAACCTTGGCCAAGAGAATGCGGTGGTTGCTTCTACTTAAGCAGCAGCATTGCGAAAACTTGATATCATTATAAATGAAGATATTGAAATCACTACAAGATTCTTTCTAACAATACTTGAAAATGCGTACCGTAAAATTAATTTGAACTTGGTTACATTCTCCTTCCGCTCTTGAATGAAATGAAATGTTTTGTGTCTCAGCAATCCCAAGCATGTAACCTCAATGAGATCTGGCCCAAACCATTTGATTCTTTTATTTTTTTTCCAACATGATGCCTTTCGATCCATAGTTATACAATTTAGTCGACTCTTGATGAACCCAGAGTACAGAGTACCCATTTTTGACTCGTCCCTTACTTGCGATCTTCAAGCCATCCAGCGGCCGATACACAACCCTTACCCTAAGTGATAATTGGCCTATGGCCAGGCTTGCTTCAGATAGTGAACTATCAACAACATCTGTTTTTTTTTTTTTTTTCAACCCTCTGTGGCTCTGTCCTAAATCAAACAACCATGGGCTCAGCAGCGTCCAAACAAGCGCCCAAAGCACGCAAGCTGGCAAGCACGGCTACGTCGGCAGCAGCCTCTGCAGCCAACACGGCGGCCTCTGGTGCTGGCAGCAGCGCAGGATCAGCAGGCGCATCCGCAACCACGCCGCTGTCGAACCCGACAAAGTTCGAGCAATTCGTGAGCCAGGAGAAACCAGCAGGTATGCTTTTTTTTTTCATTTTTTTTTATATTTTTTTTCTGATTTGGCCGATCTCAGAAAGGTGTAAAAACAGAAAAAAGCTAATGGGAGGGCAGATCGAGGAGAACCAAGCACGGCGCGGGAAGTGGTGGGCACGCGGGACGGCGAGGACCCCCAGTTTGCGGGCCGCCTGCAACAGCTCACCGCCGTGGACCTGGCCGGCCATTTCAGCTTGCAGCGGACGGCCCAGGGCCCCCGGTACGCCGGGGCAGGGCGCAACGCTCTAGTGGGGGCCCTCGAGTCGCGGGCTGCGGTGGCCAGTGCCGCCGCGCAGAACCTGGGCGACGCAAGTGCGCTGCGCAAGTACGTGCACCCGCAGACCATCACTGCGATCCTGGAGGCCCGCGAGGTGGAGGGCCAGGGCCCGGCGCAGATCGAGCGCGACTTTGGGCTGGCGCCGGGCGTGCTGGACAAGCTGGGAGAGCATTTGCGGCGACCGACGGCGAAGCGGGCTGAGCCCAAGACGGTGGTGAATCCGGGTACGGAGGCACGCAAGGTGCAGCGGGCGCTGGATATGAGCAGCGACATGGACGGCGAGGTCAAGCATTAAAAAGTGTGTGTGTGTGTGTGTGTGTGTGTGTGTGTGTGTGTGCGTGTTTGTAGTACATTTGTATATAGTTACATTAAGCGGGAAAATATACATGTCATTTTTTTTTTTTTTTTTAAAAAAAAAACCAAGCCATTCAACAAGAATAACCAACAGAGAAACCGGAAAGAAAGAGTTTTAGAAACATGTAAGGAGGGGCGAGGGAGAATGCGACAGGAGGAGATCAGGAAGGAATGACTTTTACGTAACTTGAGGGTCTAAACAAAGCAAGAGGATCGTTAACTCATCATGAGAGAAGAAAAGATGAAGAAGAAGAAGAAAAAAAAAAACAAAAAGGTCGATAAGAAAACAATAATAAAAAAGAGGCGAAAAAAAAAAAGCAAGCGAGATAAAATGAAAAAAGTGAACAAACAGGGGGGGCTATTATGGACAGATCCTGGCGACGTCCCGACGCAGGTCGGCAAAGGTGGGGTAGTCTCGACCTGGGAGGGCAGCCTGGACGTCCGGGCGCAGACTCTTGCGGTACATGTCCTGGAGCAGGTCGTCGGCCATGGGCACCTCGAGCAGGGCCAGCAGCGAGTCGATGCGGTAGTTGTGGTGAGCGATTGGGCTGTTTCCTTGGCGCAGGGTGTAGAGGGTACGGTATGCGTCGATGGAGGCAAACTTGCGGTCCAGCATTCGGATCTCGTGCTGCAGCTCGTAGAGCGAGCTGAACGGGCGCCCGTGCACGGCGTTCCTCAGATCGGGGTTGATGCTGTTGACGTACAGCCGCTGCAGCTCGGGCTGGTACTGAGGGATCTGGAGTAGAGGCTGGGAAACGCTGTTGAAGGCGTGCTCGAATTGAGCAATGGGGGTGTTGTTCTGGTGCATTTGGGCCAGCTGGTGGGCGACAGCATTGAAGTTCATGGTACTATGGCGGAGGAGCAGCGCAGGTGAACCAACTACGAAGAGAGGCGAAATTAAGAGACACAAGAAGGTGAAGAAAAAAGAGGAAAGAGAGAGAAAAGGAAAGAGGAGGGAAAGAGTCTTGGAATTTATTCACGGGTTGACTGTGTGTATTGGCCATATATATAATAATTATCACTGCCTAGCAAGTATAATAATATTGTTCTTTTTATAATAATAATAATAATAATAATAATAATAATAATAATAATAATAATAATAATAATAATAATAATAATAATAATAATAATAATCAAGAGAGAGAAATAGATTGCACTGTTTTCTTTTCTTTTTTTTTGTGGGTGTTCCCAATGTCATATTTTGCCGACGACCTTCAAACAAAAAAAAGAAACATTTCTTTTTTTTTTTTTTTTTTTTTTTTTTTCTC
>JAKTUH010000065.1:0-51775 GCA_030556585.1 Geotrichum carabidarum
AGACGGCGGCAAGACATCAGAGCTCGACGCCGTCACCCAGGCATTGGCGGCCGCCAATGGCGACGTCGACGCTGTCCGGCAGAAGTTCGAGGACCACTGGCGTACGTGGGTCTCGGATGACGACTGGAAGTGGATGCAGAGTGTGGGCGTCACGGCGGTCAGAGTGCCGATTGGGTACTGGATGGTCGGCGGCGCAGGGTTCTGTGAGGGCACCAGTTTTGGAGCCTGTGCGGGCGTGTACGCGAACGCATGGGAGATATTCAAAGAGGTCGTGCTTCAGAAAGCAGGCCAGTACCAGATTGGCGTCCTCGTGGACCTCCATGGCCTGCCGGGTGGAGCAAACGGGGCGGACCATTCGGGCACCACGGAGGGCAGCGCCAAGCTATGGGAATCCAACACTTGCCAGGTCCAGAGTTTTGGTGTGCTGCAGTTCCTGGCACGAGAGCTCGCTGCCTTTGACAACGTAGTGGGCCTGCAGGTTCTGAACGAGGCGCCGCATGAGAACGCGGGCGACGCGCAGAAAGCCTACTACTTGAAGGCCTTGAACCAGGTCCGGCAGGCGAATCAGGAGATCCCGCTCGTCATCTCGGACGGCTGGGATCTCAGTAAGTGGGTCCAGATCATCAAGGATATTGAGGCAGACATGTCAGCCCGCCGCGGCGAGACCTGCACCCTGGGCATCTTAATTGACACCCACGTCTACCGCTGCTTCTCGGATGACGACAAGAACAAATCGCCTGCCGAGATCGTTGCCGCCATTGACCAGGCCATTCCTGACACAGACTGTGCCGTTGACATCATGGTGGGCGAGTTCTCCTGCGTGCTTGACGGCGCATCCTGGGCCAAACACGACGCTGCCAACTCCGGCATCAGCCGCGAAGACCTCGTCCGAGAGTACGGCCGCCGACAGTGTGCGCACTTTTTAGCGAAAGCCGCGGGGTTCTACTTCTGGACCCTCAAGTTTCGGTGGGGCGGCGGCGGCGAGTGGGGGTTCCGCGAGATGCTCGACTCTGACGCCCTCGCCACTGCGTACGGACCCCTCGACACCCGGTTTCCAGCGGACAAGGCACCGGGAGACGACTGGTATGCAGAGGCGTACGCGGGGCGGGCGTCGGCGGCGCTGGCGAGCCACCAGGGGTACTGGAGCTCGGTTGACGCGGGGCGCGACTGGGAGCACTGGCGGTTTGAGGCTGGGTTCAAGCAAGGGTGGGACGACGCGCTTTCGTTTGACAGGTTCAATCATAGCGAGATTGGGCGGCTGGCGGCGTGGAAAAAGGCGAGGGAAGTTGAGCATGTGCGGGAACGAGGGGCGGGCAATGATATTATCTGGGTCTGGCGCCAGGCGTTTGATCAGGGCGTGAAAGCGTTTTTGGATGCCCGGCAGCAGGCGTTCCAGGGTTAGCCATCTCGGTTGTGTAGTGTGGTTACGGCGATATTTGAATAGTGCTTTAGTTTATTTTATGCAAAACTTATTTACTCTTCTTCCTTTAGCCCTTCATCTAAAGCTTGATCTTGCCGGCGCTGATCAATCCCCAGTGCTCTTTCTGCAACGGGGTATACGTGTCCCCGTTGAGCCACCAGATGGTCTCCTCCAAGTTCGGGAACGTCTGCTTTCGATATACCGCTTTTTGGATCTTGTTGTTTCCCGTATTCGAGATGCTCTCCACAAACTTGACAAACACCGGGACCGCGTAGCGAGGCAGCTGGGCCAGGAGGTGGCGCGCGAGCTCGGCGGGGTCCGGAAGACGCGACATGTCATGCGGTGCCAGCACCGCGAACCCGGCGCGCCCGTCGTGCATTGGCACCTCGACGCCGACCACGACGGCCTGGTGGATGTGGCGGTGGTTGTCGAACGTCGCAATGGCCTCTTCCACCTCGTTCGTGCTCACGTTTTCGGATTTCCACCGGAAGGTATCTCCCAAACGGTCCACAAAGTACACTAAGTTGTCTGAGTCCCGTCGAAGCAAATCGCCGGTGCGGTAGTAAACGTCGCCCTTTCTAAAGACGTTACGCAGCAGCTTTTCGTCCGACGCCTTCTTGTTGCCGTAGTAGCCCTGGAACGTGGCTCCAATATCCTTTGCGTCAATTCGGGTCAGCATCTCACCCGGCTCGTTTGCCGCCGTGCGCACACATAACCCCGTCTTGGGGTCCCTGTAAGGCTGCGTCTCATGCACCGGATCCATGCGCACCAGCACGTTGGTCGAGTTGACCATGATCTGCGTGCCCAGCGTGCCGTACCTTCCGATCGCGCCCACACCCAGCTCGCCCTGCTGGTAGTTCATCAGTGCCGAGGGTCCCTCCGTTGCCGCGTAGAACTCTGCCACGACGGGGATATTGAACCGCTCCTTGAACCGCTCCCACACGTCAGGTCGCAAGCCGTTGCCGTACGCCACGCGGACGCCATGCGCGCGCTCGTCGACGCTGGGCGGGGCCTTGAGGAGGTACCGACAGGTCTCGCCAATATACTGGATGTATGTGGCCTTGACGAGCTTGGCCTGGGTCCAGAACACAGTGGGCGAGAACTTGCGGCCGACGCAGAAGGTGGCGCCTGAGTTCCAGCACGCCATGAGCCCTACCACGGCGGCCGAGGAGTGGTACAGAGGCATGGCGGTGTACACGGTGTCCTTGGGGCCAAGCCGGATTGTGCCGGAGAACAGGGTCGAACTGACAATGACCTTGCGCCAGGACAAGACAGCTGGCTTGGGGAGGCCGGTAGTGCCGGAGGTATAAATGAGCATGGCGCAGTCGCTAAACGTGTGCTCGGGGTGGCGGTCTTCATCGGGGGCGCGGTAGCCCTTTGCGGCCGCAACGCTAGCCATGAACCCTTCGTCCATGTACGCAATACTGCACCCCGTGGCGTTTATCACCTTGGTGCAGGGCTGGACCAAGTTAAAAACTGCGGGGTCTGCATCGACCAGGAGCAAGGATACGTTTCCCACTTTGAGACAATGGACCAGCGACTTTTCCGGCAGATTATAATTGATAAACGACGGTCTGGCACCGAGGGACCAAATCGCGAACCAAGACAAAATGAACTCCGGCGAATTGTAGCAGTCAATGCCAACGGTAGACTCCGAATTAACTCCATACTCATTCTTGAGCACCTGTGCGTACTGCAGCACCTTGGCATAAAACTCCCTGAACGTGAACTTGTCGACCACGAAGACATCATCCAGACTGACAGTCGGATCGTACTTTGGCAGGGGCTTGACCTGGCGCGGGTAGCACAAGGCCAGGTTGTCCGGTTTGGTCTTGGCCAGGTTTTCGAGAATATAGAATCCGTTCACTTTCTTTTCCTTCTCCAGGTTGGTTTTAGAACGGTAGGGGGCGAAGACCCTGCTGATCATTCTGAGGTCTTCGGAAATAAGGGTTTTTGCCTCAATGTAGGCAAGGGCCATGGCCGAGAGGGCGAGCGCAGAAATTGACATGGTGATGTTAAGTAGGGGTGTTGTGGAGTGGTGGTTGGTAAAGGGGAGAAGCGGAGTAGCAGGGAAGAAGAAGAAGAAGACTACTATTGACCAAAAAGAAAGAATCAAATATCCAAAGCGGGCCGTGACAGAATCGGGTCCTTTGCGCAAATTATCGAAATGGTTTAATGGCTGAACTTGTGAACTTCTAGGCCTGGACTTTTGAGATATCGAGTCTGAGGAGATGTTGAGGAGATGTTGAGACTTTCATGTCGACGTCATCCATGTATGGGCTGAAATTTTAGGGCAAGGTCTTTTTTCATATTAATTAACCTTGCACGTGAAAAAAGGGCTATGCTGAGCCGCACGTTCAAATGCGGTATAGTCTATTAAATGCACGTGTCTGAATGCGTTTTCACGGCCCAGAAAAAAAAATTACAAAATCCGGGGTAACTCATGATATTAATTAATTACTATGGAAGAATATTAACCAGTCAAAAGAAAGCTAACATATATATAAATTTATATATATATAGTTATATATATTTATATTCATAAATTGGTTTTAGCCATATATTTCAAGTCTCTGAGCTCGAGAGCACAAAAGTCTAAAGCGAATGCTAGACCAAACAAAGTTAACTACTGTGGGGACTTTTGCTCTAGGCCAGGGCTGGGGTTTGGTTCCATGACAACCGTCGCTTGGCAACCAACTTTTATCCTTACCCTCTTTACGTCCCGTTTAGGCAAAAAGAAAACAAACAAAACCTGCTGGAGCCAAAATAACTTTGTGATACACCAGCATTCATAGGCCTCCATGGCTCATCAAACAATCAACAAACAATCGCCAGAGCATTCATAGAACAAATTTGGATTAATTTGGTTCTTCGGTTTTTTGTGTGACACTTTGATTCATTTGCCAATTGTTTCTTTACTCTCATGTTTCTTGATACCCGATAGATCTTCAGTTCTTTGTACTACCATATCCCGCCATGTCCAGTCGACGCAACAGAATACCCCTCGTTGAATTCCTGAAAGGTATGCTTTACTCGTCGTCAATTTCACTATCATATTGTCTCTAACACGTACAAGAACGCATCTACCTCGGGGCCTACGACGACGCTCCCGCAGACACTGCCAGAGCTGTCCACTTCACTATCGACGACGCCCTGCCCTACAACTGCTTCCACCACGACTTCGGACCCCTCCACATCGGCCACCTCTACCGCTTTGCAGTCACCCTCCACGATATCCTCGGCCAAGACCACAACCAAGGCAAAGCAGTCGTCCTCTACAGCCGGACCAATCCCCGCGACCGAGCGAACGCAGCATGTGTGCTATGCTGCTACATGGTCCTGATCCAGGCGTGGCCACCGCATCTGGCTCTTGCACCTATTGCCCAGGCTGACCCCCCGTTCATGCCGTTCAGGGACGCGGGCTATGCCCCCGCAGACTTTGTGCTCACGATCCAGGATGTTGTCTATGGCGTCTGGCGCGCAAAGGAGCAGAAACTGATTGATATCAGGAGCTTTGACTTGGAGGAGTACGAGCTGTATGAGCGGGTGGATCAAGGCGATTTCAACGAAATTGCACCGCACTTTGTCGCGTTTGCGTCGCCCCAGCAGGCGGTCTCCGAGAGCGGCAGCTATGACCAGGAGCTCAACTACCCGTTCCAGCAGGTGCTCGACTACTTCACAACCCACGACGTCCTCCTCGTCGTCCGTCTCAACTCCCACCTCTACAACAAAACCGAGTTTGAAACCCGCGGCATCAAGCACATCGACCTCATCTTCGAGGATGGCACCTGTCCGACCATGGACTTTGTGCAGGCCTTTATCGGGGCTGTTGAAGGCGTCATTGCTCAGGGCGGCAAAGTGGCCGTGCACTGCAAGGCCGGGCTTGGAAGGACAGGGTGCCTAATTGGTGCACACCTGATCTACACCCACGGGTTCACAGCGGTTGAGGCCATTGCGTACATGCGGTTTTTGCGCCCTGGCATGGTCGTCGGCCCACAGCAGCACTGGCTGTATTTACACCAAAACGAGTTTAGGGACTGGCGGCGGACCATGGCAGTGTCACGGGTGCCGTCTGCAAAGCTGGCGGGGTACTGTCCCTTGGTGCCAAAGGCGCAGGTGTTGTCGCGGTCTCAGGCAAGGGCGGGAGGTGAAAAGGCGCCGCCGAGAACTCCCGAACGAAATATCTTGAGCGAGGTGGAGCAGGCGAACTCGGCGCTGCCGGTTCCAACGCCAGGCCAACCGCGCAAGAACAGCCCAACACCGGCAGGCAGAGCTCAGTATGGGAGTCCAATGGCCAAGCGGTACGTTGATGCTGCAACCGTGGGGCAAGTCAATTCTGATGACAACGAGCGGATTACCTCTTTTGAAGCCGACACTGACTATGATATTGACAGCGGAAATGAGAATAGTAACGACTATGATCAAATTTATAATGACGCTGAGACTAGCATTGACAACGAGACCATAGACCAAGATGACGACGTCGACGACGACGACGACCACCAAACCTCCGAAGATCATTTGCAAGAAAAGCAAGAAGTACTCTCTGCAGCAGTACGGGACAAACCGCTTCATATCGCAAAGCGGGCATCCCGCACTTTATCTACAACTGGACCTGGTCCTTTGCGATCCAATTCAAGGCGCATCATGAGCGCTGCAAACGTGTCCGTGTCAGGCTCGCCCGAGCGCCGCAAGCCCAGTATATCTCTCACTACCACCGGTGCCAACGCGGCTGGCAATCTGGCCAGCGAGCTGTTTGGCGACGAAGAAAACGTCGATTTGACCCGGCCGAATGGTGGTACCGGTGACGGCGAAACGGTCAAGTTGGTCGCGCTTCCCAAATCCAGACGTACAGTGACCGCCGACGCCCTGACCCACAAACAGCAGCTCATGCTCATGCGGCGCCGCCAGATCCGGTCCACCAGCAACCCGTCTTCTCTTCAAACCTCATCGTCTTCGCCCCAGCAAAGACGTAACGGCGGCGTCGGTGGGGCTGGTGGGAGCAAGGCGGCTAGTTTCCAGGTGTTGACGACGATGACGACGACTACGACAACGACGACGACACTGGCTGCGTCGCCGCCAACGTCGACTGCTGCAGGACTTGAAAAGGGGTTTGAGAAGGGATACGGTGGTGGACATGAAGGGGGTGTCCATGTAAAGAGGACTACGGGACGGGTTGTGAGCGGTGTGAGGAAGACGAGTGGAGGTGGACGGCTCAAGCGTTAATTTTAGGGCATGTTGAGTATGATCATGACTTGTGTATAATTATTTTGTTTCATTTATACTTCATTTCTTCAATTCCGTAGAGTGTAGGTCTGGTTCCCGTATACTTATTTGTGCTTCGGTGAATTCGCGATTTTACCATTTTGGCTTTTCATCATTCTTCTTGTCTTCTGTATGGTTTTCATAGCTCTCATTTCATTCAACCTCCAATTGTTCAAAATCAGTTGTCAAGACGTTGTCCGATGTCGTCGTTTCAATTGACGACACAAAAAAAACACATGAAATGATATAAAAGAAGTAAAATCAATGAAATAAGATGTACAGATTATTTATACTTAAGCTTATTGTAAGATATACTGCTTAATAAATAGGTACCAATACGCTTGAGTTTTAAGGGTCACCTCGCGTGCCTGACAAGCCCTATCTGGCTATTTTTCTCAATTTATACCCAATTATAAGTCGACAGAAGGACCAAGAACCGGATTTCGGTTCCAATGTCACAAAGTCACAATCAAAAAGATTCCTGCTGCCATCACTTTTCAAGGTCATCCGCCTTTGCTTTGCTCAATTTCTAGGTTGAGACAGGGTGCCATATATGTATCAAAGGCTACATAACACATATCATCATGTGGTTTTATCGTCTGGAGACTCCTCACATGGTGTGTACCCCCAGTGGTTTAAAAAGCCGGTTTATTATGGAAGAAGAAAACAAATCTAAATCAGTCTTCTTGGAACGTGAACCAAAAGAAAGGCGGTGATTCAACGTTGCTTTCTTCTTAGACCCCAAATATATGGTGAGGGGAGGAGGGTGATTGCTCTGGTCATGCCAGGTCAGGCATCTCCATGAAGAAAAAAAAGCCTGCAGTGGGGTACGGTGCAATACATTACAGGTACTCCTGGTTTTTTTTTGTGTGTAGAGAGCTCTAGAGTGCTCGAATGAGTGCAACCCTCCTCTTTTTACGCTCTGTCCATGCCGTGCCATGCTGAAATGTCCAACAAGTGGAGCGATTTGAGTGAAATTAAGAGCTATAGTGTGACGCAAGCGGTACACATTATGGTGGAGGTTGCGAGATGGGTTTTCAAAAGGTTGATTTGCACTGTCAACTGCACAAAAGCACAGGCTTTATATAAGAGCGAGCTGGCCCTGATCATTTTGTGGGCTTCGGTTCTTGAATCCATCAATTCTGTACCCTCAATTCCCTGAAACAACACGATCACCTTTTTTGTAAATCCTTATTTCAATTCCTGAAATCATGTCTTCTCAGCCCCACCATATTGGCCCAGTACCAGGTATAACCCCTTCCATTCATTCTCTGCCCACAAAGGATGCTAACTTCGATTCTAGACCACTACGTCAATGCCGACATTGAAAAGCCTTCTGCCGCAGCTATGCACCACGGCGCCGAGGTTGTCGACACGCAGCCCCAGCCCACGCCAGAGATCAACCGCAAGCAGTCTGCGTCATCGTCCAAGTACAAGAAGCGCAAGTCGGAACAGTGGGACAACAAGATCTGTTTCTGTTTCTAACGGCCTTTTTTTTTTTTTCATCAACGGCGATCGCAGTCATAATGCCTTGGACGAACTCTTGATTTATTATTAAACGATTAATATCTTTTTTTTTCTCTTGGATGTTTTACTTTCTTTTCTACTTTTTAATTTTTATGACAATTTTTTTTTTCTTTCTTTCTTTCGTCCACGCTTTCTTGGTTCCTTGTCCTGTCTGAGTTGGTATGGGGTAACATAAATCTGGGGTAATGGAATCGATTGCCGATAGATCTTGAGACCATTGAGCTGAGTTTAATAGACAGGACACCAACTCCTCAAACCCTTTAGACAAGAGAATTCAATAAATGTCTATAGATTCGTAACCCCATCCGGTTTACTCAGATTCTCTTGGTTTTTTGTGTGATTGCCTCGTTTGATTCAAGATCAGAACCTGGAAATGTCTCCTGCAAAGTCTTCATCTGTCCATGCAAGATGATGCAAGCCAGCGCACAGACGACAGGGACTGGTTACCTTGAAAAATCTATTCGAGACACAAAAATCAACGCGACCAGGTCCACGCAAATTTCTGTGTTGGCATTATTCTGTTAAACCACAAGAACAACTTATGCTCTTTAAGCCTTCCAGGCCAAGAAAAAAATGTTTATTGTAATCGATATCTATATATATAAGGAGCCGACCACGATTTGTTGCATTTGCATGCACCTACTGGTTTTTGCACAAAACCCTGAATCCATCCACCTAGGGGGGGTTCAAAGCCCAGTTGGCCTATAGAACCGAGTCAAGCCTCCTCATCTGTTCTCAAAGTGTTTCAGCTTTTGTTCTCGTGACAAGGCATTGGAACTTTAATTGCTGGACTTCAAGGCTTTTGACCAGGCTTTGTCTGAATATCTATATCTTTGAGACACCTGGTTCGGGGTCTCCCAACTCAGAGCAAAGGTCGCAATTGAACTTATTCCAGCACCTGAATGTGACCTCTTCTGTCTGGACTATTTGCTCGAGTCATTTCAATTGAATTGACTGGCTAAAGCATAAGATCTGTATGCACAGCCGCATTTGAGCTACAACGATCAAATAAACTTGCTTTCTTTCAATATAGACCTAACCTATCTAGACATTATTACTATTTCTAAAATTCTCAGTCATGGTCAAGCGCTCCCGCTCACGCCGGCGCACTTCTATGTCATCCTGCGCCAGCCCGCACGGGCAGCAACAGCAGCTGACCGCCCAATCCTTGCACACGCTGCCCTCCAAATTATACTTTTCCCGGATCTCCGTCCGGCGCAACGCCTGCCAAATCAGGCCCCCAATGCCCGTCAGATACGACAGGCAGTAGTACCCGCAGCAAGCACCGTTGAACCACTCGCTCTCGGGGAGCTCGCTGCCCTGGCGTCGGAATACCGCGTGCGTGCGGCCGAATAGACAGGGTGAGCAGAAGCTAGCACACAGGCATACTTTGGGATGGCCCCAGCACTCGCACAAGCCGGTCTGAAAGGGCCGTGGCTGCGTGGGCATTGTCTGGTACATGGCGGGGCCTGGGTAGGCGCCAGGCTGGGTGGTAACGGGGGGAGGGCCTGGGGGCGCGTATTGGAGGTTTTGGGATGGATACTGGGGACCGGGCGGGGGGTATCCTGGTCCCTGGGTGTACTGGCCGGTTTTCTGGGGGTACTGTCCGTCGGACTGGGGGTATTGGCCCTGTTTCTCAATGTATTGGGGTTGTGACATGTCAATTGCAGTTCATAGAGAGATTGATGAAGATGTGAAAGAGCAGAAGGTGACAAAGGGAAATATTACGCTTTTTATATAGACTTTTCATAAAACCCAGCTTTTGCGAAAAAGTTTGTTTCTCTTGTCATATGTATATTTTCAAAAAGTAACCTGGAACCTGATCCAGTTTTAATGACTTCGTTTCTTAGTTTTATGGTTAGCAAGCCTTGATTAGAGAGGTGGAACTTGTGCTAAACCTTGCCTGCTACAATTAGCCAGACCAATCTGCCTCGAAAGCATTCCTGAGCTTGCAATGTTATTGTGATTTGATCCCATATATATAAGTCAACACGTCACCACGCAAGATAACCTAGAAACCAGGGATAAAGATGCGGAACTGAGACTTCCAAACGGTTTCATTGCCTCAATTGACCGCCTTTTACAGTTGCTATCGCTAGCGGAAAGATATCCTTCCACATGCTCTTTATTACAGTGTTATGGTTTCCAAAAATAAGCCACTTTTAGTATACATTTACATTATGATTTAACAATCGACAAGGACTTAATGTCAGAGACCAGGTCATAACGACAAAGTCCATATCCGTATTATAGCAAGTGATCTTCAGTCTGGTTCCGCTGCGCGTACCTGAACTCCATTGTCGCCTTCTCCTGCTCCCTTGTCCTCACCTCATAGTCCTCCTGCGCAACCGCACACGGCCCACAAAACGTCGACACCACGCAGTCCCTCGCCACATGGCCCCTGATCCTATACTTGGCCCTCAAGTTCCCCCTCCGCACCGTG
The DNA here is from genome assembly GCA_030556585.1 of Geotrichum carabidarum. Lineage (NCBI taxonomy): Eukaryota > Fungi > Ascomycota > Dipodascomycetes > Dipodascales > Dipodascaceae > Geotrichum > Geotrichum carabidarum. The sequence goes on from JAKTUH010000065.1 coordinate 10,656, forward strand.
CGCCAGCATATCGTTCCAATCCCGTGCGTCACCGCCCCCAGGCACAGATACGTAAAAGTGGTGCCGTTCACCATAGTTTCAAACTTCTTCTGCAAAACTCCCGGGTCCTCGCTCGGCTTGCGCACCATCAGCCGGTTAGCCCGCGCAAAAAGACACGGGCTCAGAAACGTCCCCATCAGGCAGAACCCTGGCGTTTTGAAACAGCCAAACAGAGGGAGCTCGAACCCGTTGCGCTGCTCCTCAATGTCAAAATCGTCCAGCGCCTCCAAGTCGCGTTCGCCATGGTCGTCCTCGTCGTGGTCTAGCTCGTCCTCATCAAACGCTTCAGCGGGGTCGCGTGGGCTGTAGCTAGGGGCGCTGGCACCGTCAGGCACCGAGACGTAGGCATGCTTGTTGTCGCCTGGCAGTTTGATCGCACTGTCCATCTTATTTCAGTATTCCAGAAAAGCAGAGACAACCGTAGGTGGTAACAAAGACAGGCTGTGATTTATATAGAGAAGGCATCCAAGGTCTGAGACAAAACCACCTATTGAAGTCAGACTCAGACGTCACGTGCGACTTTTTTTTTGCCTCCAACCGCCGTATTCAAGCGTATTCGTAAGATGATGGAAGAGATCGGAATTGCCATGAAGCTGAAGGGGAGATGGCAATTCTTCATATGAATTTTATCAGTGAGTTATGCCCTATTATTTGACTCAGGAGCCGTCAGTTTTTTATATAGAGTCGCGTCCGCGTTGAAATCTTATGAAGAGCCAGGCCCTGCATGAGATGGGCTTAGGTCAGCGGGCTCATTTCATTTCAGGTCTGTGCTCTGAAATCCTCATAAATCAATCGATGGTAATGGCACTTGAACACCTGCTGCCCTGATCAAAGAACTTGGTTGCGCTCGCCTTGCGAAGATATTTTGATGTCATGAATTTCTCGTAAACGGTCCTCCATGAGATTCTGATTCAGCACTGCTATCTAGTTAGGTATAGACATGCCTGGTTCCCGCCATCAATTAATACAATTGAAAGTTGGACCTTCACACTCTACACTAGACAATAGCGATCCAAGCACCTCGAGATCTGAAATGATTTGCATTTGACAGTTTGCTTACGCGGCTAGAAATCAATACAATGTTTGATACAGCCTTCTTCATCCTTCTCTTTTAGATGTTCCTCAATTTGGCATCTGAATGCTACAATAAGAGATTCATCGAAAGATCAATTTAAAAGCAAGCTCCCTGTGTTTTAATAATAAACCCCCTCAAGAATTTAAATCTACATTTACTGTTCAACAGACTTATTTATAACTTCCACATGGAAAGTATCAGGCAAAACCAAGAATTGCAAGGCTTGAACTTTGGCTCAAGGTTATGCTCTCAGATCTACACCTCCGCTCAAGCTACATAGTGACTTTAGCGAGATTGTAATCAGTTGCATTCAACGCCTATATAGTGAAAGATACATTCAAAGGGTGGCTATCATATCTATCATATTGGTCATCATGATCAGGTCACTAACTCTAATAATTATCATTTCTCATGTATATATAAAACCAGGGAATTCCCTAGAATTAAACTGGTAAGCTGCGAGATTCAACAATGACTTCAATACCACCATCTGAAAAAGCAGTAACCCAACAGCCTCTCCGTCAAGGCGAACCGTTTTTCTTGAACCCAAATCCAGATGGCGTCGGTATCGGCCCTGAGTTCAACGCCGCATACGACAACCTCAAAGCCAACCGTTCGGGGCTTTCAGGCACAAAGGGTGCGCCCAGCAATTTTGAAACAGGCCTATTTGACTGCTTTATGGACATACCCACGTGCTTGGCAGCTTGGTGCGCTGGGCCCTGCCTGTTCAACCGGACGTACAAGATCATGAACCGAGCCCAAGACAGATGGCCCGAAGACGAGTGCTTTGGGGGTATCTGCGCGGCCTTTTGTTTGGCCCACGTCTGTGGCTGCTGCCCCGCGTGCCTGTGGGTGGGCCTTCGCCGGGGGGCTATTCGCGAAAAGTACAATTTGCTGGGTAGTACTAGGAAGGACTTGGTTTTGGGGTGCTGCTGCCAGCCGTGTGCGATTGCACAGGAGGACATTGAGGTCCGTAAAATCGAGCTGCGCAGGCTAACGGAGTACCGAAATAGCCAGGCCCATATGGCGGAGCAGCAATTGTAATTTGGAGTAAAAACCCAGGCTCAGTAGCCACTAATAATGACATTGATTTTTTATGTTTTCTTCCAAGTACGACTGTGGCTGGGGAAATCTCGTTTTTGTGACTCCCTTGCGATTGTTGTCAAATGATGATGATCATAATCAGTACTTGAGTAGTAGTACTTTCAAGGACTTACCAACGTTATGATTGATGGTTCAATTATTTGAATCTAAAGTTGCTTGAAGGTATCCTGAGTGAATCAGGGCTGTAATAGTACGATACCAGTTTTGTTCAATATGCCAAGCAACGGTACGACTCACTATGTCAAGTTTTAAAAAAGTGAAATAAAAAAAAAAAAAAAAAAAAAGCATCACAGTGGCCCTTGATCGAATATTCATTAAAAGTAATTAAGAGCCTAATAATGCGAGCTCTAGAGACAGTTAGCTTACCTAAAACGCACTATAGAAAAGGCAACTATGAGAATTGTGCATGTAGTACAAGAGATGATACTTTGATAGATGGTTAAACCGGGGTCATTATACAGCTCTTCTGATAGGATATATCAGGAAACTAATCATCAACTGTATGCTAATAATTGAATAATAAAACGTATTATAAGTATCAATACAGGTTACGCATATTATTACGATAAAGCAAGCAGTAGATACCAATAGGCATTTAAATACACCAGACCATGAATGAAATCAATCAAGGTTCTTCTATATCTCGAATTGATTTGAACTTTCTCTATCTGTGACCACTAGACATTTCAGAAAGAAGTCTAAGATTCTGAGTTAGTGAAGCAATAGCATCATGATTAGATACCATTTTCAGGTAGCTTGATATTCTACATATGTATTTATCTCGTAGTGCACTGTTAGTTCTGGGATAGAGGAACCAAAATTTTTATGGTCATTTTGCGTCCACGGCTGCCATGTACCAAATATTCGCACCATATACCTATACCTACAACTTAACCTGCATACAACTGAAACTCTGGAAGCGGTGGCACGCTATTATAAAATAGGCACTCCAAGTCTCAAACAGCAGAGCTACAAGAATTAATAGTGCTCTTTCTGCGCAATTTCATTTATAAGGTATACTTTGAAGCAATATCTCAAAAAGGCCAAAGAGTTTATTGTCTATGGCGCCAAGTTGTTAACATGCGTTATTTGTACCATCTAAAGGTTTGGGTTTATATCTGCAAAACCTAAATAACTTTCAGTCATGTAGTGTAGTAAGATAATTAATTTCAATCATCAAATAACCACTTACGCAGCCCTTGGTATAGGAAAAAAAAACTTAATAACTCAACACCAATGGCCGCTGTATCCAAATCACGAACACCGATACGCAATTCAGCGAGACGAATGGCGCCTCCTGCTCCTACTCCCGGCGGCAAGTCGCGTAGGCTGGAGTGGACGGACGAAAAGAGAAGGTTCCTGCTCGACAGACTAATCTCCAAACAGCAAGATGGACAACGCGTCCAAGGGGTGTTTAAGCGGCCAGTATTCGATGATATTGCGAAAGAGTTCAACGAAACGTACCGCGCCCATGCGACTGAATTCCAAATGAGAACACAATATCAAGCTTTAAAAGCAATTCACTCTGGCTACGAAATGCTCAAACAAATGGACAATACACGGTTGAATCCAGACCGGAATGAGTTGATTATTGATAAGAGCCAATGGCTTGAACTCATCAAGAAGCAGCGGTATCGCAGCCTCACCTACCATCTAGACGACGCGGCAAATCTCGCCCATGTCACCTTTCCGCATCTTGAAGCCATGACAATTCTAGTTCCCAATCCTCTCGCGAAAGGGAAACTCACAGAGGACGGGCAAATGTCTTCAGACAGTAATGAGGATAGCAATTCCATTGTACCAACTCAAGGACAAGTTCAAAGCTCACAGGATGACGTGGTGCAAGCTAACAATCAGCAAAGCAAGTCAGCCTCGCCATCTCCGACTCCAGTATTCGATAAACCCCAAAGCACACCAAAATCAAGGAGCCGCAGAAATGGACCCTCAGCAAAAGCAGCAGGCAGGACACAGCGGAAATCATTGGCAAGCGAACTAACAAACGCAGTTGTGCCTGTTGAGCCTTCAAATGCGGATGTCCCTGAAAATGGCATGGCTCAAATACCAGGCACGCTCAAGTCACTTACAGACAGTCTACAGAATTGCATAAGCCAGGTACGCCTAGCGACAGGGTCAAGCAATCACACCATACCCATGGCACGACCACTGATAGAAGCAGTTCTTAATCTGGACAATGCTTTGATTTCTGGCAGGGAGAGATTTGATTTTGGCGAGCACTTGATGCAAGAGCAGAAAATGATTTTTTTCAGTGGCCTACCGCCTGGACGACGGCTTGAGTGGTTGAAATTTCAATTGGAGGATTTTCGAAGACATAACTTTTGAAATTTGACTACGGTTAAATGAATAGCGATACTGCACCAGCTGTATTAACTATAAAAAAGTATGCAGAAATCAAATTTACGTATACTGTTAACTTGATAGTAATAGCTAAGTTCAAACTTTGGACCACTCACATCGAAAGATGTTGCAAACTGTGTTTCCGGGTATTTTACTTGGTGGTGTCCAAAACGTAGCGACCAACAATCTGACCCTTCTCCATCTTTTCGTAAACGTCAGCCAATTGGGAGAGCCCGGTGATTTTAATGGGCGAGCGAACCAGACCCCGGGCGAAAAAGTCAAGAGCTTCAGCGCTGTCCTTGCGGTTACCAACATAGGATCCCTTGATGTCAATGGATTTAATAACATGTTGGAAAACCTTGGATCTGGCTTCAGCACCAGCGGGAAGTCCAACCAGAACAATTGTACCACAGGGGCGAACGTAGTCAGTAGAAACTCCAATGGCCTTTTCGCTCACAGCAACGTGGATGACAGCATGAGGACCACCGTCGGTAGCCTCCTTAATGTCCTTGACAATGTCCTTGGTAGCAGCAAAGTCTACAAAGGCTTCAGCACCCATCTCCTTGCAAAGCTTGGCCTTAGCCTCGCCAGAGTCAATTGCAACGACTCTAAAGCCCATGGCTTTGGCGTACTGAACGGCTAGAGAACCGAGGCCACCGCCGCCTCCAGTGATGGCAACCCAGTTTCCAGGCTTGGCTCCAGTAACCTTCAAGGCCTTGTAAACCGTGATTCCTGCACACAAGATTGGGGAAATCTCGGCCAAGTCACTGCCCTTGGGAATCTTGGCAGCATGTACAGCTTTGGCCGTGGCATACTCTTGGAAAGTTCCATCGTGAGTGTAACCGGAAAGAATTGCATCTGCACAATTGGACTCAGCTCCATTGAGACAAAACTCACATCCAAGACAGGAGCCGTTGAGCCATTTAATACCGGCAGAGTCTCCAATCTCAAAGTTTGTGACAGCTGCTCCTTTGGCCACGACTATACCAGCGCCCTCGTGTCCGCCAACGAGGGGAAGCTTTGTCGCAAGTGGCCAGTCACCCTTCCAGGCATGCAAGTCTGTATGGCAGACACCGGAATACTTGACATTGACCAGAATCTCGTCCAGCGCAGGAGTTGGGACAGGATAGTCTGTTTTGTAAATAAGAGGACCGCCATTCTTTTCAAAAACCATTGCCTTCTGAACCTTGGGAATTTCAGGACTGGAGGCTGATTGACGAAAAATATGGCATGACTTGGCAAAGCTGAGTCCAACCTGTACCGAAAAAAGGCGTTTTTGAGAGGCTCGGAGCACAGATGTTGAGGCAATGATTCTGGCACGATACATGATTATAGCAATTGACTTGAGAGAACAGAATACTTGTAGAAGGAGTTGACGGAATTGAAGAAGAAGAAAGTAGAATTGAAGAAAACAAGACAAGTGGAAATTGGCGAATATAAATGCAATTAAATAAGCACAAAGAATTCAATTTCAATGTGGGGACAGAGATTGGTACGATGTTGATCATTTCTGAAGGTTTATATATATATGATGAGTTAAAACAAAGCTTAGCGGGATCATTTCATTTTAAACTTTCTGGAACTAGTGTACTGGAAACCCGCATGCAAAGAAAAAAAAAACAATAATGACAAAACGAAAACTGTTCAGGTGACTTTTCTCTAGCTAGGTGTTGTTATATATATAACTGCAGGTGTAAAATATTCTTGGATAAGTAAGAATTTACGCGTCGAGGTGGTGAGAGATTATTAGGCCTTGTAATGCCCCTGATGGGTTCAAGCGGCCGACGGAACCAATGCTGGCTAGGCGGGGAGATTAATCAAAGGAAGACCAAATAAACCGCTGAAATGAAACAATCTCATGAGCTATGCCCCATGTTCCTGAACGCGTTGCTAATCAAACTCCGGGGTTTGGCTATCTTTGACTCGTCTTTTTTTCTTGGTTTTTCCTCCGACCATCGAGGACTTTTGATAAGTTCCTTGCGCCTTTTACAACAGGTGATTTTCTGTATACAAGACGATATTGGAGTGAACTCAGCTGCGTGACATCAATACGCTTTGTTTGTTTTGGGTATACCCGAGACTGCGGCGGCGGCACATTTTAAGCTTCCATGCACGATTTCACATGGTATTGCCATTATAAGCAATTGTTGTGCCGTTCCATGCCTCAAACGGGGCTTTGGATCTACAAATATCCTCGTTCGGGAAGGAACTTCCGATTTCGTCATTCCTAAGAATAAACGCTCACATCGGTCGGATCCATATGCTTAAAGTGAAAAAAAAAAAATAAAAAAATTTTTTTTTTGTGCTCGAACATCTCCGATAGATTTTTAGTAATGACTTTGCTCTCGAGGATTCATAACATTTGATCCTTGGCAGAGACCTGCTTTTTGAACAATATTTAAAACAGGTCTCCCTCCCTCTCTCTTCCTTTTTTTCTTTCTGTACCATCTACTTCTCTCTACATTTTTAGTATACTCGTTTCCACCCACACATGCCCCTCCAATCAAGCACGGGCTTTGTCTCGTTTGCACACTCGGGATCATCTAACCATGATGGCCTGACCCTGCACTCATGTACGTCGTCATCGTCCCTGTACCAAACTTATGCATCCCCCGTCCAGCTCCTGCGTCAGGCAAACATGAGTGCCGACAACCACGACTCCCTCGACCGCATATGCCAGATGGATTCTCAAGAAGCTTCCAAAGAGGTTTCTAGCATTGTCCTGGCTTACCAACTGTCCAAGGCTGCCTGCTCTTCTCAGTCAAGTTCCCCCAAGACCTCTCTGACTCCCTCGTCTTCTGCGAGACCCTCAGTTGTGTCTCCTCAGTACGTTTACAGAACCAACAAGCGGCCCGCAAAGAAGTCAACCTCAGGAGCCAAAAAGTCCATTTGGAGCAAGCTCAAGGTTTCCATGCCATAGAGACGGTATTATTTATTGCAGGTTTTTTTTTTATCACTGCTAGTTTAATTTTGCTTTTAAGTTTATTTGTGTTCTTGTTGTTTTCTTGTATACTAGACCTATAATCCAATGGTGGAACGTCATGACTTCCAGATCTCTAAGCCTTCAAGGCTATTGTTGTTAATCGGTTGTTCACTACTCGCGCAAGCAGATGAGATCGGGGTCAAATAAATGGGATAATGCAGTTAGTGCATGATCAAGGTCGCTCGCGGCCTTAACCAAAGAGTGCTTGAAAGTAATCGAGTAGAAAGGCAGGACAAAACCAAGAACAGTTTACTGTCTGCGCTGAAACGCAAAGATGCAAAGTTTACCTTTAGAAATAGTTTAGGGAAGATATGGCTGGTCTCTGCACCCTTTCAACTCTTGATTCAAGGCGTGGTTTATTGGTCTGTGCTGCTTTGTTGTGTCAGGGGTACAGCTCAGTCGACGTAAGTCCTGCTCAGCTCCTCTGACCTGTCGCCACTTGGGTTAACAGCCGTTTGACTATGACGTCCCCTGCCTCTAAAGTCATCTGCCCTGTCTTTCCGCCATCGGCCACCCCACCAGCTCTACCTACTAGCATTCCTTTGTGTCCGGTCCTCGGTCCTTGAATGAGTTTAAAGTTGCTGGTGTCAGGCACAGCGTATAGTTCCAAGGCGTCGGAACAAAACTGCTATAGGTAACAATCTGTTTTCGTTTGATTGGCTCAGAAACCCAAACAACGATAAACTCGTTTCCGTTGTTCTTCAGCTGGCTCTATTAGATTCAGAATTTCACTTCCAACACTCGGACACTACGGAACCTGACTGTCAAAACGCGATCTTGTTATATATAACTCTGGGTTTAGCTTGGATTCTGGTTCTTTTCTGTCATTTTCATTGACGTTTTCGTTACTACAGTTAACTACCTATCAATTGGACTGCCTTGGGTTTGGTCTTCCCCAGCATTCCACTTTGTTTTGATTTTTTTTTTCTTTTAAACCTGCTCGTGAAATTGCCTCCACATTTTTATCCTCTTTCATTGTTTTTCTTTCAGTGTCAAGAGATAACTGACTGAGAACTGAGAAACTACCAAAGATCCTGGCTCTTTTTCTTTGTAAATAATCACTTCCATCAGTTAATATACTCCTTCAGCAATGACCTCGGCTTCTTTGGCAGACTTGATTCCCTTGGTCAACAAGCTCCAAGATTTGGTGTTCAACACCATCGGCTCCGATACCCTCGATCTTCCTCAAGTAGTTGTCGTTGGGTCGCAATCGTGTGGAAAGTCTTCTGTCTTGGAGAACATTGGTAAGTTGATTAAGATTACTCTCAGCTACTCCTCGCCGCTAACTCTAGCTAGTCGGTCGAGACTTTCTTCCTCGAGGTACAGGTATCGTTACAAGACGGCCCTTGATTCTGCAACTTGTCAACGTGCCGTCCAATGAAGTCAGTCGGCCCGAGACTGGATCACCGTCATCCTTCGACATCGGCGGTCCTGGATCTTCTGCCGACCTCATCCAACCACATACCAGATCGTCCAAGCCTACGCAGTTTGAAGAATGGGGAGAGTTCCTTCATGTACCGGGCCAGCGATTCTACGACTTCAGCCAAATTCGCCATGAAATTGAGGCTGAAACAACGCGTGTCGCGGGTAACAACAAGGGGATCAATCGCGTTCCCATTAATCTAAAAATCTACTCCCCCCATGTGCTGAATCTTACTTTGGTAGATCTTCCAGGTCTCATGAAGATTCCTATTGGGGATCAGCCAACAGATATCGAGCGTCAGACAAGAAACTTAATCCTGGAGTATATTGCGAAGCCAAACTCAATCATCTTGGCTGTATCACCCGCAAACGTGGATTTGGTCAACTCTGAATCACTCAAGCTCGCCCGCCAGGTTGATCCACATGGAAAGAGAACCATCGGCGTTCTCAGTAAGTTAGATTTGATGGATCATGGCACAAACGCTTTAGACATTCTGTCAGGCCATGTCTATCCATTGAAGCTTGGATTCATTGGAGTGGTCAACAGATCTCAGCAAGACATCCACTCAGGCAAGCCTCTCTCGGAAGCTCTAGTTGCCGAACGCGAATTTTTCTCATCACACCCTGTTTACAGAAATATTTCACACAGATGTGGAACTGCTTTTCTTGCAAAATCATTAAATCAGACTCTCATGAGCCACATTCGTGAGAGACTGCCTGATATTAAGGCTCGCCTCAACACTTTGATGGGTCAAACTGAGCAGGAGCTTGCTTCTTACGGGAGCTCAACTTTTACTGAACCAGAAAACAGAGCAGCTTTGGTACTAGAGTTAATGACCAAATTTGCCACGGCTTTTGTGTCTTCTATTGAAGGTACTTCTGCCCAAATATCGACCAAGGAGCTTTGTGGAGGTGCGAGAATATACTATATTTACCACGAAGTCTTTGGCAATCAGCTCTCTTCTCTTGATCCTGTTGCTAATTTGTCCATCAAGGATATCCGCACAGCCATCCGCAACTCTACTGGCCCTCGGCCCTCGCTTTTTGTGCCTGAACTTGCTTTTGATCTGCTCGTCAAGCCTCAGATAAAAATGCTAGAACCACCAGCCCATAGATGTGTCGAGTTGGTTTATGAAGAACTTATGAAGATTTGTCATAATTGTGGATCGCCAGAGCTGGCCAGATATCCCCGGCTTCAAGCAAAGTTGATTGAAGTTGTCTCGGAACTTTTGCGCGAACGCCTCGGCCCTACATCCTCATATGTCACTAGTTTGATTTCCATTCAACGAGCTTACATTAACACCAATCATCCCAACTTCATTGGGGCCCCAGCTGCCATGGCAGCTATCATGGATGAGCGCAACATGAAGGAAAAGCGAGCTAGAGACCTCAAGGTCTTGGAAGAGCTGCACTTGAGCGGCTCAGACGCTGAAAAGGAGACCCCGGCTGAACTTGCTAACGGAACAGCAACAGACAAAAGGAAGAAGAACAAAGGCAGTCACAAGCTTTCATTTTCTTCCATCCACTCTGAAGCTAACGGGTCAACAATTTCGGCAACTTCTGTTACGCGTCACTCTTCACCATCTGTAGGTAGTCCGGGCGGCAAAGACTCATTCTTGAACTTTTTCTTTGGCAAAGAAAATCAAAACCTGCCAGGTCAGCCCCATCATCATCCAAACGGCTCTGTTACAGGTCATGCCACTGTAGCTTCTTCTGTGGCTTCTATGGCTACTTACACACAGGCTGGGCTTGAACAATCGTCGTACCTGAACTCTACTTTTGATACATTTGGGCATGATCTCGAGGAAGCTCTGCATGGAGATCAGCCGCCACTTGCCGATCAAGAGATTCTTGAGTGTGAACTGATCCGCCGTCTCATAATCTCATACTTTTTGATTGTGAGGGAGACAATCCAGGACCAGGTGCCCAAAGCAGTCATGCATCTGCTGGTCAACTTTTCAAAAGAGAGCACGCAGAACAGACTGGTCAGCAAACTGTACAAAGAGAGCCTGTTTGAGGAGTTGCTTTATGAAGATGAAAACTTGGCAGAGGAGCGCAAGAAGTGCGTCAACATGCTCAATACGTATAAAGAAGCCGCGAAAATCATTGGCGAGGTTGTTTGAACAGCACGTGAAAACAGCGAAGAATTCAAGAATAGAAGGACAATCAGTTTAAATTAAGCGGACAGACTTTACGCTTGAGATTGGAATTTACATCAGAAAAAGAAACATTGATTAAGGAATGAGGTTGGTTTGTGTATTTTTATCGAGTCATTTTGACAATAGCAATATTTATGATATCTCTACTTAAGAAAATAGGTTGCGAGTACCAAAAGGTTAGATTAGCAATTTTTAAAGTTCTTTTAGAGATGAATCTAGTACCTACATATGATAGTTTAACGTCTAGTCAAGTTCTTTGAAACACGCAACTGTGACTGGTACGAATCCAAATCCAGGTACGTGCCTCTAAACCATCTGCTCCCTGAATCGGCCTGAAACTCATTGCGAGCATGCAGTGCACGACGGTTCATAAAGATCACACAGCAGTTCTCCTTCATCTTGAACTCAATCTGATTCTTTTTTTCTTCAACATAAGCCTCAAATGACTTCAAGCCCCTCAAAAAGTCATCAACCTGCTTATCGCTAAACCCAGAGCCTGGAGCAAGGGCGTCCAGTGGGCCCTGAAATGGAGGCGAGTAGTTGATGAGGTGAATGAATGGCTTGCCGGTCTCGGGGTTGATTCCGCCGTAGGGGTCCTCGACAACTACAGGTCTAGAGTAGTAGTAATGATATCCGTCGTTGTCGTAGTGGTATGTGATCGGAACTTTGGTAAGGGCGTCGTAGGCATCGGGGTCTGTGCGCAAGACATGTGTGGCAGCAGCAAAGGAGTCTGCAAAAAGAGATTCACCACCAGTGGTCGAGTTGTGAATGACGTGCAGAAGCTGCACACCTGGCGGAGATTCGTAGTACAGCAAATCCATATGCAACGGCAGGTACACGGAGGTGTATGCCACATTCTTGGCTTGAGGTACCGAAATCACGTTCCACGAGCGGCCATAGAACGTTTCCTTGACATAGCCTATCCGTTTAGCGATCTCTTCAACGAGAACCGGGTCTGTCGCGGTGGGCGCCAGGTCAAAGTCTCCTTTGCCAGTTTTGTCAATAATTCCTGTCTGATCAGGTAAGTTTTCAACGTATGCAATTCCGAAATCGTGGAGCGCTTGCACTACTTGACTCACAGTGTCTGGGTTTGTCAAGTATTTGGAGTAGTCGACCTTGAGAATCCGATCCGCGTTCAAGGCCTCCTTTGAGGAATCCCACAAGGTGTATGGCGTGTCCAAGTGACGAAAATGGCGCCGTCCCTTCAACGTCGCGGTGCGTTCTAAAAATTTTTTGGAGTACTCGCTAAAGCGACCATCTGCCCAAGAAACGCTCAAGACCTGATCTCCATTCTTTGTCACCACCTCAGCCTTATTAATAGCAGGCTCAGTCGGAAGTTGGGCAGTGGAAAACGTCTTCTGGCCAGAGTAGATGTCAAGAGATTCCTTGCTGGTACATGCATCTCGCAGAAAAATGGTCCTGAACTTGATTTCCTCAGAGGGTTCTCCTTCTAGCACTTCTGACAGTGCAATATGCTTGGAGTTGTAGGTATTGATCCTCAAGGCATGATGGCTTGTGGCTGAGAAAGATCGCACAGAATGATGCAGAGCAATAGGTACGCTAGCCAGACGCTTCGGCATCAAATTCCATGAGGCCATTGTTGTGAGACGTGGTGAAAGTGAATTGAAAGTCGAAGAGTTGACTGGTGCCTGATAGAATCATGACATGAAATCTAGATTCTCGTGCTGAAAAACATAACTACCTCGGCCAATTAGAATACGGCGCGGCTGAAATCTGGGGGAAGGCCACTTCCAAAGTGTAACATTCAAGGTGTATTGCTGAAAATGATATTTCTGAAATTGAACTTTTGATCCTCCAAGAAATTCGTATCTTGGTCATTCCCAGGGACAAGGTCTGGTGAAATAATGGCAGTGATATTCAAAACTCCTATTCATGTGGCTATGATGTTTTTTTTAGGGTTGAAGGATGTTGTGCTGACTGATGTAGGTTGGACATGCTAGTTCTCAGGACAAAATCAAAGCCATATTGGAAGATGTCCAAAATAATCTCAATCGTGGTCAGCCACTAAGGATTCCAGTCCTTTCTACTGCAACTCATTGGGCAGCGTAAGTTGCTGGTAGTGATATGCATGTGACGAGCTAACCATCCTTAGGAGCGCCAAGCATGGCAGTTCAAACCGGGATCTGAGAGACTTGCAAGTGCGATGGATACAATTTCCAAGCAAAAGCGAGCAGAAGAATAAGCAGTTTGGTATGTGGTTAGACTTGTAACGTTTTTTTCTGACTTTGAAGCTATTTATCTGAAACTCTTGACTTTAATTCATGAATTGTTACAAACTGGCATCATTACTACAAAGAGAGATCTATACTACCGTGATGTAGACCTCTTTCATTCCCAGGCAACAGTGGATAAGGCCATTGAACACCTTGCATTTTGCTTTGGAGTAGAGCGGCTTGGCTTAAATATTGTTGCTTCCCCAAAAGGCTGTGTATTTGGGGATCTCACTGTTTGTACGAAAGATGGGAAGGTTATGGAAATCGATCGGTCAAACAAAGTATAGCCGAAAACCAATGGTGAAACTGGCTAACTTTTAAGGAATCAATTATACCTGTAGATTGCGAAATTGAGTGCGTACGGCCAAAGTCCAAGATCAGAGCCATTCTGGTGGTTGAAAAAGAAGTTGGTTCTACAACTCTTGATAAAACTAATCTAACTGATCAGGCTGTCTTCCGGCAACTCTGCCAGACCCTCGAAGATGTTTTAATAATTACAGTAGGCATATACTAAGAAATCTGCTCTTTCTTTCTAACACTGTCTAGGGGAAAGGCTTCCCAGATATTGCCACTCGAAAGTTTCTTTTTGGTGTAGCAGAGTGCTTGCCCACTGTTCCAGTATATGCCCTGGTTGACTCCGACCCTCATGGCATATTGATCTTCATAACCTACAAATTCGGAAGCAGAAATACTGCATATTGCAACCACCTGCTAGCTGTACCACGTTTGACCTATCTTGGAGTTTCACTTTCAGATTACACTCAAGGTTGGATGCCAACCAGCACAAAAGATGTTACTCTTGCCTTGAATATCCTGCAAGAGGCCTGGATCACACACCCTGATGCAGAATCCATTCGCAGAGAACTACAATTGGGCCTTTTTTTGCAGAAGAAAGCTGAAATGAATATTGCAACTTCGGATAATTCCAAAGGCATAACAGAGTACGTTGGAATCCAGTTAAGAAGAGTCATAAATTCTAGCATGACATAACCCATCTATTTCTTTTGTTTTTTTCTAATCATCGAGCTGTCAAGCTCGCTCACTACTAGTTCAGGTTCACTCACAGGCTTCTTTCGTTTGATAAGTCCAGCTCCTAGAACGTTCACAGCTGGTTCTGAAGCTGCAGGCTTAGGTGCTTTTCGCTTTATGAGACCCACGTTGAGAACATTAACGGATGAATTGCTTGTAGCGTTTGGAGCTTTTTGCTCTTCGACTTTGCCAAAAATATCAATTTTGGGATTTCTTCGAATCAGAGTCTCCAATGCTTCTTGATTGATGTCGTAGATAGAGTAATCCAAGGTAGTTATGAATTCTTTGAGAGCATTGAAATCTCTTGTTCTCAATGATGCGACAGAGTTATCCTTGTTGCCCTGTAGTTCCTGGTAAACAGACCGAGATGGGTTGATACGAAAATCAACTCCAAGAATGCCGACCTCTATGCTCAATCTAAACTCTTGCTGGGCTTGAAGTTCAACCCAGAACCGGTCTTGATCAGTCGAAAGTGCGCGCTTGTCCGTGACCAGGAAATCCAGAAACCGGGTCAGGGGATCATCTGGAAATCGAGGAATACACTTAACAGCAGGCAACGAGAGATCATCATCGGGCCAAAAGACGTCACCAACTTCCCAGTTGACTGCAGGAGGTTCTGGTGACTGAGACCGAGGAAAAAATGACTTGATCCGAGTTAATTCATTTCCCGGAATTTGAAGTCGAGCACGCTCAACTGCAGAAATAAGTTCATCATGCTTTAGTGTATCCATAAGAACCTTGATCCACCATCGTAATAATTGTGATCCTGTGAGAATGTGCTTGCTAGGGCATTCACTTGACAACGGGAACAGGTACTGTTTTTCAGCGCGTGCAAATAAGCAAATCTTAACCTGGTGCTCTGGATCAATGAAACAGCGGAGCAGAGCTCGAAGAATTCCGGTCGTGACTTTGGCATAGGACAGTTTCGGCCTCTTTATAGTTTCCATCGTCGCGTTTAGCGTGTAGTGACCAGTCGTGTCTGCCTTGGAAATGAATATTGCTTGCCGTCCATCTGGTGTTTTATAAATCATAATTTCAATTGCGAATATTATCACTCCTCCAAATGCCAAGACCACAAAGTGAGTCGTCAGGGTGTCGGTGCTACTTGAATCAGCTTTGTTGTCTGGCGTCTCCTTGTATCCTCCTCTGTAGACCAGAGGACGACATTGCGCATCTTTTGATCTCCAATAGAAAACAGTGAAAGGGGAATCTGTCTTTGGCAATTCCTTCTCAAGCTCTTCAATTATGATGTCTTTCGCCTTCATTTGACTTTGACTTTGTACAGCGTTTTGAGAGAAACGAAAAATCTGGGAGAGGATTCTCCCAACCCATAAATATTAGGCTTGATCTCAGAAGTAGAGGGATGATAAATGCGCGTAGTAGGATTTGATTATACTTTATGAAATTTATAAATATTTTGCTAAACTTGAGGATACTCGCTCTTGTACTCATCAGGAAAAAAGATAAGTCTCTCAGTCTTTCCTTTGGTGAGAATTACCATACGAATGACACCTCCAGAGCTGCCATCCCACTTAATAGCCTCAGCAAGTGCTAATGAAGTTAGTGAACCTGTGAAATTCAATCAAATGACAGAGACTTACAAGCTTTCACAAATGATACTGCGTCATCCTTGGTCATGTTCTTTCTGAAATTTTTGTCGCAGAAACCGTAGATGTACTATTTCATTAGAAAACCCCCACAAACAATACCCCAGGCACTTACGGTTGATCCACTACCAGCGATAGCATACTCTTGCTTGTGTAAACTTCCACCCAAAGGCACGCTATAGACCTCGCCTCCGGATTTGTCGTCGTATCCAGCAACAATTATTCCAGCACTAGATGTGATCAGCAGAGCTCAAAATGTCAAAAATGAATCACTTACCTGAGATTATCCTTATTAGAATATGTGATCTCCTGGAAGATTGACGCAGCAACCTTTGCGGATGGAGGTTTCGAGTTTTCAGCACTAGACTATGGTTAGCTCCCTTCTTTCGCAAGTTATCAAAACATACGAGTACATCTGCAGATGATAGTGAACGATATCTGCAACTGCCTGAGTATCAGCAGCGGATCCGGATCTTCCAAGTTAGAATTGGACGCATCGGAATTGAAGATGAGCTTACCGGCCTGACATTGTTAGAGCATTCATCCTACTACTGAAGGTATAACTTACAACACCAGATTTTATCATGGACTTGAGTCAATTTATCTGTGACACTGACCCCTTTGTGAGCTAGAGTGATAGACATTTCAAAAGAGCCCTACGTACCGATTGGCAATAAAGGCACCAGTTGTTGTTCGACTAAATCGTCAGTTAGTATGTCGTTGCCATGGGTAGGTGAAGTGCTTACCTGTCAGCTCCCAGAATGACACCTCCATCAAAATTCACAGCCATACTGAATTATTATTATTATCATTATTAGTAAATGAAGCCTAGCAAAGCATGGCATTGAGCCGTACTCGACATTGCCACTTACATAGAAGTTCCCAAGCTGAACAAGCGCTGTTAGTACCAGATCACCAGATTTCCTGATCGCAAAAACTTACTTAACTTCACCCTTTTTCAAGGCATTCATATCAATGCTAACACCGTTCATTGTACCCTAATTAAAGAATAGTAGAGGAGATTGAAGTCGTAGAGACTGATGGTCGTGATGTTTGCAGTATGGCAGGCTGGGAGCTTCTCAAGTCTCAAATATACGCGTCAGGTTGTAATAGTGTGAAATTTTCCACACGAAGTGAGAAAAAAGGCGAGGAAACTGGATCAGCACGACACCAGATCACTATCAATTGAACGACTCAGATTGAATTAAAAACTGGTTCTTCTAGTCAATTATAATGTCCTTCAACAAATCTTTCAAACTTCCTGTGTTTGGAGGTGCTACAGATCCTTGGGGTCCTCCTGCTATAGTTCCCGAATCCCTTAGGTTTAATGACGTTCCTTATGCGCCATTCTCCAAGAACGATAAGCTTGGAAAGGTTGCCGACTGGTCTGAGGCTGCTAAGGATACAAAGGATAATAAGAGGCAACAGCGTGGCCACCGCGATCCATTTCATGCATACGGAGCCAGTGCAGCTGTCTCGTTCTTCAATAACGATGAAGATGGCGACAATGCTTCCTTCTCAGTCGTTGAAAGCGGCAAGGCTCCCAAGACTCGCCAACCCACTGTTCTCAAGGCTCGAGGTGGACGGACAATTTCTGCTGCTCGCCCTCAGAGTGCCAGAGCACCTGCCCAGAAGCCGGCTCCAGGTCGCACGGCTCCCAACGTTCGCAGACGATTTGGTTGGAAGGACGACAAGCCTCAAAAGATCCGCGATGCTTCGGTTGAAGTTTCCAGCGATTGGAAACTCGTGCAGTCCAACGGATACAACGAGCTACAGAAACTGTTTTTCGATGTCAAGCCTGGCCAAGTTGTTGGAAGCTACGGCTATGTCTCCTCTTACAACAAGAATCTGGATAGACCCAGTGTAAATCTTAAGCTCAGAACTCTCGACAGAACTATTTTCAACATCACCACGTCTGAAGATCCAGTTATTCAGAAATTTGCTGAGAAAAAGGCCGCCACTGTTTTTGCGACTGACGTGATAATTGCCCTTCTTATGTGCACTACCAAGTCAGTTAATCCTTGGGATATCATCATCAACAAATCCGGCGATCAGATTTTCTTCGATAAGCGAGATGGCGGTCCTCTAGACTACGTCACTGTTGATGAAAACTCTTTCGAACCACCTTCCGACTCCACCGACAAGACTAACATCAACAGCAGCCATAACCTGTCAATTGAAGCCACCTATATCAACCAAAACTTTGCTGCAAATGCTGTTGCCGAATCCGACCCCAAGAAGACCAACTTTGAAAATCCCAATCCATTTTACAACCCTGAAGAAGACACAGATCCTCTCTTATCTCGCGGCTACCAATATAAGAAGTTCAACTTGGCAGATTCTCCTGAAGATGAGCCCATTAATATGATCATTCGAACAGAAGTCGATGCAGTTATTCCTGGAAAGGACGATCAGTTTGTCACCATCAAGGCCCTCAATGAGTCGGGTGCCAATGGAGCCCTGGAATGGAGAACCAAATTTGTAAACCAGCGTGGTGCTATTGTTACAGCTGAGATGAAGAACAATCTGTGCAAACTTTCTCGTTGGACTGTTCAGAGCATTCTTGCTGGCGCTTCCAGCATGAAGATTGGCTTTGTTTCACGGCTCAGCCCCAAAGATAACTCTCAGCACGTAATCGTTGGTGTTATTGGCCAGATCCCTAATCAGTTTGCTAGTCAGATCAACTTGAACATTAGCAATGGTTGGGGTATTGTCAAATCGATTGTGAATATTGCGTCGGCATTGGATGATGGTAAGTATGTTCTAATGAAGGATCCCAATACTCCTACCATTAAGATCTATAGTGTCCCTAGCAACACTTTTGAAGACGAGGAGTAGTCTAAGTTTCACTTAAAAGTTACTTGCGTGCGTGTGTTTTTCTAGTTCTGTTTCGCTCTTGAGTGTGATGGGTTTGATTTTTTTGATTTATGAAGGCTTGTATTAAATAATTATGGTTAATCTGATAATGCGTCGTCGTAGCTCAGTGATGGGCGATCCACCGAGTTGAAATCGATTTTTCCAGGGGTTTTATGTTTTCTCCATCGGCTCTGAGTTGTAGCTGCTATTGGTTTTCGTACTCGCTGACGAGTAGGTGTTTCGAAAATGTAATCGTAAGGATAAGAGTCAACTGAAGTAACAGGACTCCTTGCGGACCGGAGGCCGCTCGGCTTGGATGGAAATGCTTTGAAAACAGAAGTTGTGTTATCACCTTGGATAATCAAATGCTGCGCTTCTCGAGCTTTTGCTCTCCACATCCTCCAAAACATCCGAAGACGAATGCTCAGAATTCGGTTGTGAAAATCATCCGCATCTCTTTGCTTATTCTTAAGCTTGAACATGCGCATTGTCCAAGCTCTATAAACTCTTTCTATCAGAGGCCTATTAATTTTAGCCAGCATCACATCAGACTTTGAGTGGTTTTCTTCTAGTTTGACCTTTGCTTGCATCCAATTTTTGATAGAATGCTCGAGTAAATTATGCCGAGTTTGGGAGTCTACCATGCGAATATTTTCTGAGTAGACTAGAGATCGCTCAAGCCATTTATTCCAATATTGAGTTTTAAACATTGCGCTTCGTTGTGTGAAAATTAAAGTAGCTTTGCCGTCGAGAACTTGAACATTACTAAATTGATTGACCCATTGTTGAAAAACTTTTTTCTTTAGTTCATTTGTTTTAGTAGTTGTGAACAACTCTAAAGCATCAAGTCGTTTGAGCCTTTGATTATTGTGTTTAGCCATTTTCCATTTCGCAACAGCTTTCTTCTTTGCAGTGTGAGTATATAACTTTGTAGCCACTTGTTCGTTCTGCACAATCAGATAATCTGCGTACAAGATTGAATTGAAAGCATGTTGAGTAATCTTGTCGTTATAAATGTCGATTGCCATTTCTTTGCTCTCTTGGAGCTGTTGACAAGCATTTCTCCAGTGCACTAGATAGTTTCTTGCCAAGCAACAATTTGTATTCAGCAGAAATTGCTGATATCTTTCGTTTGCCCGATCATCAATTATCTCAAGCCGATACCTCCAATGATCCAGAACGTCTAGTGCAGACCGCGTATTTTGCAATCGGCTGAATTGCAAATGCCACTTTTCCAACCGCCAAATTTTCATGTATTTACTTGCAATAGTTTCGTCCCTGATAGCCATAAGCCTGTTCAGCCGAGAAGCTCTCCGCCAGGCTTGGAACCGATTGAAACAACATGAATATTCGTAAAACTCCCGTGCCTTCTTGAGTTGGCCACTTTTCATTTTCCATGCTGTGAATACTTGGCTTTCCATCCTAGCAGTCTTAATTTCATCATAATGAATCCAGATTGAATCGTATACTGTTCGTCTTTTCCATGTCAATAATGTACTTTGTAATGTATTCTTAAGAGAAATTGAGCGAGCCTGCGCATTCATAGATTGAACTAGTGAGAGGCGTTTCATCCAATGAGATAGCGCATTCGATAAAAAGAATAAATTATTCTCAGCGTCGACTGATGCCTTCCGTTGTACTATACTATTTGTGTGACTTTTCCAGAGAACAAAAAACTCAAACTCCAGTTTCTTCTTGTAACGTCCAGATATGTGCTCCTCAGCTGTCGCTTGATACCACATATCAAAAATTGCCGTTTTAGACTTTTTCTCGTATAAGCTGAGCGCTTTCATGTAATTGTCTTTGATCGCAGAAATCTTGATTTTCCAGATTCTTAAGGAGTGACGGCATTGATGTTCTCGCGCTAGAGATTCATTTTCAAGAATTTGCTTGTACTTCAAGATAAATCGGCCAAACGTGCGGCGTTTAATCAGTACGTCTCTTGCTCGACATACTTGGTCTTGCAAGTTTAACACTTTCCTGTAGTTGTTGAACCAAGTGTGTAGTGCACGATGGACCGTCCTTTCTAAATTCTTCTGGATAGCAACTTGAGTAAGTCGCACATCCTTCTTATGAAGTACTGAATAAGATTCATACCACAAAGCCAAAAATCTCTCTCGCTGATTTGAATCGAAGCTTCTTAGTTTCTCTCGCAAGGCCAAATTGCTTGCTCGACGAATCTCACTCGCAGAATGAGAATAAAGAAACGCTTCCAATCGATCAGACCATGAGATCCCAGGGATATTGCACAGGTTGACAATGATGTTGAGACAGGCAAAATAGTTTGAATACTGAGCAGGTAATAATTCATTTGCCTCAGTGAAGGCTTCGAAGGCCTGGAAAAGGTCTACAAAATCCAGTACCTCCTCTGAACGAGCGCGCAAGTTTGTTGAGGCCTGATCCGCTAATCCAGCTATTATGCGAAGAATGCTAACATCTAAAGAGTTAACTCAACTCATTGCCTTCTGAGGTACATACCTTGTTCAAGAAGTGCAGAAGTAGCACTTGTAACTGGAGGCTTGCCTGAAATTTCTGGAATATTGAATCTCAGTTGCTGACCTCTGGTAGCAGCATCTTGGCCATTGGTATCAGAGCCTTCTTCACTTGTGACAGAGTCAGGTTCGTATCGCGTCAAGTTCCTAATTCTCTGCCGTAAAGCTTGAGTCTGTCGTTCTCGAGCAGCGCTAGATTGTAGAGGCATTATCAAATTGCTCGATCACAGAAATATTTTGACGAAGGCTTCATTTCAGCTTTGCTCAATCGGCCTGCTGTGTCTCTGTTGATACTGTAAACAATGAACGGTGCCTGGGCCAAGGATCCATCATAACACATGGAGAGGGCTAGGGCTGTTTTGAAATAGAGTTGCGTGAAGTTTCGCGTGTCATCAACTTGGCCCTTCCTGATATCTCGACTAAGCCAAACTTTTCAACAACCATTGAGCCATTGATTGATTCGGGCAATCTGATCTTCTTTGAAATCTTTAAAATTGCTGTGTGCGATTTCGTTTGTTTGTACCGTTGAATCAACATGAAGTTCGCTGGGTCTATCTCAAGTTCAGTCGCATTGGGCTTGACCACTCTTTCCCTTTTGACTGGGGTTGCTGCCTTCCAGCCAGATCAGACATTTGAAAATCTTGAGTTCGTACGAACAGTGGATTTGACGGGCTCTTATGTCAAGGAATCTGTTCAGGTGGATGTTAAAAATACCGGTAACAAGCCAGTTCAAAACTACTACTATGCTCTTAGCACTGCAGCCATGAGCAAGGTTGGCATCATTGAAGGAAGAGAAAATAAAGGCCGAATCGCTGCCATTAGCATTGAGCCTCATGAGAAGGTGGATGCTGAACAGTGAGTATACTAATGCTTGTTAATTTACCTGTCTAACTCTTTTTCAGTGGAGTCTCGTTCTATGAAATCACATTATCTGAACCTTTAAATCCCAATGAAAAGACTTCAATTCAGATCGGGATTGCTTACCTCAACCGAATTATGCCTTCTCCCGAGTTTGGCGCTCAAACGGATGCTCAGACGCTAGTTGTGGATGAGTCTCGCTATGCTATCAGCGCATACCCAACTGTTAAACAAACGCTGAATATTGGGTAAGTTTTATTATTTTTGGGAATACTAATGATGCCTGGTTCTAACGAGTGTAGCACTCTTGGATTGCAGGTCGAAGATTTATCTTCTGAAGGCGAAATCAAGAAGGCAGGAAACACTCTTGTTTATGGACCTTACTCTGATATTGAGCCCTACTCTTCTGAGGAGCTGTTGATCAAGTACGAGAACCCTAAGCCTCTTATCAAAGGAGCCAAGCTTCAAAGAGACGTCTGGGTCTCACATTGGGGGGCTTCTGTATCCTTTGAAGAGACCTACGAGCTGCAAAATCTTGGTACGAAATTGAAAGATAACAGTTTCTCTCGACTTGAGTACAACCGCCGTTCTGCCAAGTACAATTTGAACGTTGCTGCTTCCAGGCAAATTGATATTAAGCTCCCACCTTTTGCTCGCGAGCCTTTCTATACAGATTTGGTAGGAAATGTGTCGACCAGTAATTTTAGAAAGTCTTCCTCTGAGGCGCTTTTGCAACTACGCCCCAGATTTCCCATCTTTGGAGGTTGGAATTACAACTTCACGATTGGGTGGTCTGCCGATCTCAAGTACTTTTCCAAGCTCATTGGACCTGAAAAGTATTTACTTAAGGTTCCCTTGATCGAGGGACCTGAAGATATTTCTTACGACAACGTTGAAATCAACATCATTTTACCTGAAGGAGCGAAGGAAGTTGAAGTGCTGGCTCTCAAGCCTTCTATTCCTGAGGGCAATTCGATTGTGAACAGCTACTTGGATTTCTTCGGACGACCTGCTATCAAGCTTACCTATGAAGGTGTTATTGATAATCACCGACGAAGCGAGGTTTTTGTTGCCTACAAGCTTACCTCTGCTGATAGTTTGAAGAAGCCCGCAGCCATTTCTCTTTTGTTTGTTGCTTTCTTCACGTTAATTTTGTATCTTGGAAAGCAAGATATAGGAATCACTCCCAAAAAGAAGTAGTCTCTTGAATGATAGAGTATGTATATCAAAAAGGAAAAAAAAAAAAAAAACCTACTCAGCTCAGGCATATACTGCAAGTAATAAATATAGAATTGATATGTTACAATCCTCTCCAGACCAGCTTTTCAACACATTCAAATTTTCGCTTACTATCGCGAATAATGCCCAAAAACTTGAGTTCTGCAACTCCTTGTAGGAACCAAGACAGCACTTTCTTATCCCAAAGAGGGTCGTCCTCTTCTGGCTTTTTCAAAATGGATCCAAATGTTGTGTACCAGTCGTAGATATTGATGAACAAACTGGACTCGCGATATAAGGTATACATGATGCAAAGATGAGGATCAGATCCCATTGCTGCCATGTCATTTGGATCTAAATCTTCATCTGTAGCGGGTCGGTTGGTCATTGTGTTGGTCAGCACATTGCCCCAATAATGCTTTGGATTTGACAATGCCATCTCAATGGCTCCACGATGAGTGGGAATAAACACATTTTCTTGCAAGTTGGCAGTGTCCACCACAAATGCCTCATGGAGGAAAAATGTCCGATAAGAACAAAAACATTGGCTTAGTTCTTCAAATATGAGTCTCGTTATCTCTTTTTGAAGCTTGGCGTAACGCTTCAGGCTGTCTCTGGAGCTCAGCGAATCAGGAATAGCAAGATATTCTGGCCCTGAGCAATCAACAAACATATCAATATCTGCCTTGTTCTTCTTGGAGAAAACAGTATCAGCAAGTTCGGAAAACTTTTGAGGTTCTGCAAAGTTGGCCAATTCAAAGAGGATAACAGCTAAAACTTCTGGAACGGCATTCGACACAGCTGTCCATAATTCTTCAAATGCATCCATAGAGGTAATTTCACCAGTAAGAATGCTCGGATACAGATCAATTATGGAAAAGTCACTGACCTGGTTTTCTGGCTGAACTTCACTCAGAGCGTTTTGCATGACCATCATAAGATTGAGGCCATAAAGCATATGCTCTTTGTATATTGAAAACTCTTGAATAGACTGTGCAGTCAGAAAGATTATTTCATCATTTTGAACAAGCAAAGATTCTAGTTGGCTTGGTGACAGATGCGGTAATGCTCGCTCAACGTGCTCTTTGAATGACGGTAGCAGTCTCAATGCAGCACAATGGTCTGGAGTCAAAAACTCCTGGAGCAAGTTTTGAGTCTCTCTTACATCCAGTTTTTTGCCCAGACATTGATGAATGCATGCAAATGGGTTCGAATAGTAGTGAGACATGTATGCGTACTTGAGAGAAGAGATGTAGGCGTCAATACTTTCCAAACTCTGTTGTTGTCGTACAATTATCGATTTAAATAATTTTGGGCCGGGTAGGATATACTGCAAGCCAAACCGATGAAATACAGTGCTCTTCAAGATAGTAACCAAACTATCATTCAAGCATGCATTGATTGTCTGGCCATTCAACTGTCTTATAGAAGATCTGGGAAGCTTCTCTTCAAACACCTCGATCGATGTAGCAACACTCAATACCAGCTTAAAAGGAATATGCGAAATATATGAATGAAGCATTTTAATAAGATTTGTGAGAATTGGCATGTCAAATGAATCAGCATCATCGATAGAAATGACTGCTCTCAAATTGGCCAGATCATCCAACGTAGGATCACTTTTCACCAATCGACGGCACCACTCTGCTACAATATCAAGATCATACCGAAGTCTTTTGTCGTATCTCAAATCATCGTCTTCATCGTTAGATACCGGATCAAGTTGGGAACTGCTCTTTCCCTTCTCCGTAAGGTTCTTTACAATGTGATTTAGGGCAGTTTTGAAATTAACGCAATCTTTTGAGTTGATAGAAACAAGGTAGACGTGTGGCATTTGATCAAGCTCTGCCTTCATTTGTGTAAATAGGCGAATGTGGTTTGCAATGTTGGATCCAGGCAGAATTACTGCAGTCGATATTCTTGCGTCACGATTGCTTGGTTTATTAGACAAGAAACAAAAACGGCGACATGTAAGACTCACTCATCCCATGGTTCTTGTACAAAATCCTTAATGCTCTCTAGTGCTTGAACATTGGCTGTATTCAGAATGTCCTAATGTTGTTAATAATAAAACTTTTCATAACGAACTGATGCATACCGTAACTGACTCTTGTATGACGTCCCAGGTTTTATTGTAGACATTCCAGCGAGTCAGCACATGATCATCATCTTCCTTTCCTCCAAGCAGCTTCACAAAAGGGACGCCTAAAGAAGAAGCGTCTTTAGTCTCGCGTTGGAGATCATGCGTATAGACATGGATGGACGAGGCCCTGGACTGCTTCAAAGTGTCACTGTCCCTTTTCAAAAAGTAGATAGTCTAAACAGACAGTTAAAACAAATCAGTCACCCATTCAATATCCACCTACGCGCTGACTATCCTGATCTTTTTGATTCAATCCATGGCCACTCATTCTGATGCGATGGTTACGATGAGTGAAAATTGTTGAAGTCAAATGGGAGGCTTGAAAAAGTCATGGAAAGATTATGTGGGTTGTTGTCCCAACCATGAGAAACACGAAAAACTAAGCCAAGAGATCTTCACAAACGCGAAGCATAGCTTAATGCTAGAAGAATATTATTTGCCGAGCGTTTCAAAAAAAGAGCACTATCTTGTTAATCAAAATTGTATTCATGCAACTTGAAAGTTATTGAATCAATTTGGTTTTCCTAGAAAGTTCCATTAAAATTTCTCCATACTGATAGCAATGTATGTAATCCAATATAAAGATTGTATCAAGCTAGAATGTCTTGAGATGAATATGCTTGAACTATTTTAACACAGATGAGAGTGACTTAGATCGAGCACTGCACTCCGTTGCCAGATACAATTCTATTTCAAGGTAATCAACTTTGTTTGAGATCGTGACACAGTTCTTTAGGACGGCACTTGATTATACGCCAAACTGATAATCCTGCTCGAAATATCTTATGAGATTTCATAAGCTAGAAGCTCTGAGCCTATATCATTATTGATCCTTGGAAGGGAGATGTATCTTTAGCACAATACTCAACATGAACAAATTGTTAAGTTTACCACGATAAGGGGGTTCAGCTATCAAAAGGAATAAATCAAATGTACAATTAATGTAGATAATTTTACAGATTTACACAGTGAAATATCTCTGATTTTATAGTAGTCAACTACTTCTCACAGGACAGTGAACAAGTTAAAGCAAGATTACATCTGCTTCATATGAGCAATTAACAACCCAGAACAATCTTTGCATATATATATATATATATATATATATATCAAATTAATTAAACATTATAAATCCATGAATACCGGTGCTTGGCATTCAGATCAATTATTTAATGTTTTCAATTCAAGAGTCGTAGTACAAACAGATTGCTACAGTTGCTTAAAACCGTATAGTCTTAATATTAATTACTGTCCCTGCACTACTCTGGTTGCCCTAATCTTCTACACTACAAGATTGCATTAATTGAATTTGGATTGGGTTTTGTCTAATTCTATCGACTTTCTTGGCTCGAGCTCTCAAAATAACTCTTGTTCAAGATAATTTATGAAATCATGTCAAATTGAAATAAATCGTGCTCGCTATAGTAACGATAGCAAGAGGAGCACATGGCGCGGCTGTGTGCTACAGGTTTTAGCTAGTCAGTTATTTGTGAAATCTTCATAGTGTTTATTGTTCTAAGTCTAGTATAACTTAAAATGAAGTCAAACTTTGTGGAAAGAGAGAACCCAAGATATAAATATTCAATTCAACTAGTTAAATAATTTTGTTTTAAATATAGAAAGCAGTGAGAATGGCTATCAGAGGCATTCAATGAAATGAAGCTCAAGTTAGAGAGTTTCTGAACAGCTCTCACCATGAAAAAGCCTCTTCGTAATAATCCACTCTTCCTTCTGGTTCTTCCAGATTTTTGATGATAGACTTTCTAATAGCATCAACAAGTCTCGCGGGACCACAAGAAACAATAGCTATATTACCAAAATATTCGCTCAAAAATTTTGTCACTTGAGAGTGAATGTCAGGCCGCTTGTCATATAAGCAGTTGCCAAACTCTCTGATTGAACGCTGTGACATACTGATTCTTGGAGAAGGGACTGGGTCCAAAAGAGTGATCTGGCTGTCTCTGGGTTGCTTCTCACGACTATCATCTGTAACCGCAGAACTAAGCATACTGGAAGTTTCAACATCACTTTCTGAAGCATATTGGTTTGCGTCAAAGTTCCGAGTGATGTAAATTTGCACCTCAATGTTGTTACTGCTGGTTAGTGAAAATAGCTCATCACCAAGCCATTCCAATGAAGACATGTCTTGAACAATCCAAATAAACACAATTCGTTGACCCCGCTTACCCAGGTTTTGCAAGTGCAAAGCATATGAGTAAGTTGCAGTAACTCCCATACCACCTGCAATCAGGAAAACAGTATCATACTTTTCAACTGGTGCATAGACACCATATGGTCCGTCTACCATTACTGAGAGAGTTGCAGCTTTGCCAGGCTGAGAGTCGAGATAGTTGGCAATGAGCGCAGTAGCTCCGTTTTGAGCCTTGACTGCAAAATGTAAATCTCCATCTTGCTCATCCTGGCTTTGATAAACAGAAAAAGGATGTGCTTGCCAAAAGATATTTTTGTGAAGAATTCGAAGGTAGCAGAATTGACCAGGACGGAGAGCCCATCGCTTGGAGTACTTGACAGACACTCGAAATACATTGCCGTCATATAGCTGCATATGAGCTTTATTGGTCCACCCAGACAAAACCACGTTGTAGAAACGTACAAGCAATTCCATAGCATGAATAGCGAGAGATGCATAAACCCATCCCATCCATCCAAAATCCCAGCAGTGACGAAAAATGCCAATCATGAAAATGACATAGAAAAGTTTGTGAAATAAACTGAAAATCTCGTAGTAGTTCTCGCGAATGATATTGTAAGACATGATGATCATGAGAATTCCGGAGTAAGCTGCCATGTTTCCAAACCGCCAATTAATCACGTCTCGCCATTTGAAAGCCAAAGTATGACCTCTAACTGCTAGAATAGTGAAGCAAATAAAATGAATAACAACGTGAATCATCATAATGCGAGCGATCCAACGATGGTACACTTGCATAGTAGAATAGGACCAGCCCGTTAATTTAATGAAAACGTTGTTGCGAGCAGCAAACACAATAACGAGGGGAAGCTGGGTAAACGAAATGATTCCAGTTCTGTTCCCCAGGTACGTCAAAATTTGGTTACTGGTCGAAAGATAAGGATTGGCTTTGTAAATATCATATTCAACTAAAAGTAGGACAGTATTCATGATAAAGTAGCCAAGGAGGATAAGAGATTGACCCCGAGTCGGTGCTGAGAGATAGATTTTGTGAGCGATTTTGACTGGTCTGCTGTGTGAGCCTTTGAATGTTGCTGGAAGGACAAAGTATTTGCGAATCTTGGTTAATAAGGGATTGTGGCGGAAAAGAAGCTCAGGGTATTTTTGTAGAATGAAGTGAGAGATAGTTCCCATGAATCCAATGAAAACCCAGTAGAAAATCATAATGCATCCAAAGATAGTTCCCAGATCATACTGTCGCTTAGCCGCATAGGCCGCACGGTATTGCTTGTTGAAAGATTTACTTTGAACATCAACCGGGCTGTATAAGGTTTGATTGTTTTTCGTTAGAGCGGTAGCGTTCTGGGGATCTACTAAATAGAGTGTTGAATTGAAATAGATCTGGTCGAGCTTTCCAAATGAATATTGTGTGTTTCCAGTGTACTTGCAAGCGTTTTGAATGAATTGATAGGCGTGGTTAATTGAGGGCTCATCTTCCATTCTATCGCGGACACATGATAGAACTGTGCCTAGAAAAGGCACGTTGGAGCACAAACAAGTTGAGTTTATGCTCGAGGAATGGCAGTTAAAATCCCATTTATTGGCAGCATTCCAGCACGCTAACGCAATGTCACTTCTGATACCAACTTTTTGAGCGTGAGCTTGCTGTGACTTATTCAGAATGAGCAGCCAAAATAGGCTGGATGTGAAGGAAGAAAGATGCATCCTGGTAAGCTGTTGTTGATCTGTTGATGAACGGAAAACTAAAAGAGCAAACGCAAGGGACGAACCATGGTATTAATATAGCAGTTTGTTGGCTTCTGAGATTTCAAAGTGCAATACAGTAGATGTTAAAATTGGACATGTCCATAATAGTAGCACTCATCAAGTTTGTGCCACCTCTCCTTAGGCCGTGAGTGTTTTTTTTTCTTTTTGTTAAGTGGATTTATAGCCGATGAGATTGAGTTCGATGCATGACAAATTTCATTTTAGCGTGTGACTTGATTGGAAAACCATCTTTCGGATAAACTTGCACTCCAACTCAACGAAAAGAAATAAAACATGAAAATAATAATAAATAATGAAAAAAAAAAAAAAAAACCTTCCAATCTATTTAAAAAAAATGGCTATAATTAGAGAAAAAAAAAAACTTGGAAAACTTCAAGGTTTTTGAAAGACGGAGAGCTTCGCAAGTTCCAGTCAAAAGAGATTCAGATAAATGAAATCGAATATGCCTTATTGCTTATTGCGATGGTGAGCCAATATTGTAATACTAATATCACGTTGACGTTAATTTATTTATGCCCTTACATGCAGATGCTCTTCTTTACAACGAGTAGTAGTAGTCAATGTCATTATCAAAGTACATGCTCGTTGCACGAGCAAGCTATACACATTTCCATAACGGCACACTTACACCATCAGAGGGGAACACGATAGGAGTATAAGCATGCCGGTGCAGTCTCCTCAAAATTGAAACACAAAAGCTCAGAAAAGTTCATCATGCTTTATTGGATTTAGATTGTTTCAAGTAGCATTTGCATTCCCAGGTTAGAGTAGTACTGTAAGAATTATAGCTTGAATTAAGCATTTGAAAATACTAAGCAGTAGGTTAATTCATACATATCCTTTCTTCCTTTTTTATAAAAGTATTTTCTCAAGATTTTTATAATTCATAAACAAGCATATTAAGATGTTGCCATGCACATCGCCTGACAGACCAATGTTTGACCTACACCTCATCTAAATGTGGAATCATATATGGCTCTCTTATGATCACGTATAAATAGATAAACGAGCTAGCAAAAAATTGATTGAAATGTTTTATAAAATGTTAACTAGGAGGAATACTCGATCATAATGTTTTCCATGCAGATTGAAGTAATGAAAGTTCTGAAAAAGCTGGCTCAATGAGTTAAAAATATCCTCGGGGGCCGTTTTATTTTTAACACATTCAATCAATGAATAACCTAAAATCTTTATATTGGCATTTGACTTGAGTTCATTGAAATATTTTGAGAAGTTTGATCAGTCCAATTCTGTTGATACACACATCACGCTAACTGTATGGGCATTTTTTTTGTCATAGTTTAAGAGTTCAGTCAGTAAGAAGAACTTCATGACCGCTTCACAAATCTTTTTAAAACACCTACCAAAAATAAACAAAGAAAAAAAGGAATGGTAAATCTCTGCTAACATGAAGAAATGGAAAGGTTCTGATTTTAGATTTTTCACATTTTCCTAGAATTCTGTCCTGCTGCTATAGCTCATTCTGTTTTAGAACCTGAATTCAGTATTGAGAAGCTTGCTCATGTTTCTTCGCATGTTCACAGAATGAGAAGCAATTCTCTTAAGCAATTGCATTATATCAATCAATTTGAAAATAATCCACTGAAATTTTAATCTTTGATCTGGGCTTTTGTAAACCAATAGTCATCAAAAAAAAACTGTGATTCACAAAGCTCCTT
The DNA here is from genome assembly GCA_030556585.1 of Geotrichum carabidarum. Classification (NCBI taxonomy): domain Eukaryota; kingdom Fungi; phylum Ascomycota; class Dipodascomycetes; order Dipodascales; family Dipodascaceae; genus Geotrichum; species Geotrichum carabidarum. The sequence continues at coordinate 41,849 of JAKTUH010000065.1, forward strand.
GTACCTAAAAATGACATTTAAGTTAGTCCGTGAAAAAAAAAAGACTGGATATTCAAGGCAAAGAAAAAGGCTAATTATGGAATGAATTCATTATCCTGGACCATATGGCTATCAGTATCATGTAGGGCCTATAGTTGAAAATAAAACGCATAGAATGGATCCGCACGCACGGAAGAATTTAAACAAGTTCTCCAGGTTTTCCTTCCAACCAAGAATAAATAAACATCATGCACCAACGGTGAACCCCATATGTTATAACCATGCAGATCTAAAAGTTTAGTCTAACCTTGACATTATTCCATATGTCTTTGGATTCTATGTTTGGTATCCTCTTTAGTCCCTGAGAAGTGCCTCTCATGAAATCATTCTACCTCAGAAATGGCACGGCTAACTATGATGTCATGGGAAGAGGAGTGAAATATATGTATGTAATAGCACAAAAAATAAACATTGCTGACTTAATAATTATTAATGCTCATTATATATATCTTATGTAACTATTAGTCATATGTTTGTCAGTAACACACTAAGCCCAAACGAGCCCTAATATTGCCATAACTTTAATGGACTTAACTCAAAGGCATTTTTTTACACCACAGAGATTAATTCTGGCTATCATCATCACGTCCGGTCAAACTCCACCATAACCTGGCCATTATACCTCTGTTTTGAATCACTCTAAATTGCATGCTAGCTGCTTTGCTGAGTTAGGTTCTTTCATTGGTATATAACTTATTTTCTTGAAACCTCATCCTTGCTGATTATTGCGTTACAATGTCTTCAATCGTGAGCTCTAGACGCCAGCAAAGCCTGCTTGGGAAATTGATGGCTGCGCCATCTAGGAGCCCAACTATTGTTTGGCTGGCCTTTGCGATTTTTTTTTACATGATGCCGACCTTTTATCTCTGGCTGGTCAAATTCCATTTCAGAAAGCTCAAACTCCGTCAGCTCAAGAAGAAACCGGTCTTTCCTGATCCCGTTGAAACTAATCCATTGTCTGGTTTCTTTGGTATCAAATCGTCTGTATACACGCAGGCGGCTTTCAACAGTGTGGCTTTGCCTGTCAAAGGCTCCGATAGAAAAAGGAAGCTGTCGAATATTGTCCAGAATCAGGTTCCTTATCTCAAAGATGGGACTTGGGAGTTGATGAGCCCTGCCCTGTTCAACGGCCATCTCCAGACTCTGTATGCCAGTTCTTCCCATGAACACTTAAACAAGGTCTACTATGGTCGCCGTTGCATCTATTGGGAGGATGGCTCCCTGGTCACGGCTGATTACCACATTCCAGCTCCATCTTCACAGACTGAATGGAAAGAGAAACTCAAGTACTGCCCTTTGGAGAATCCTCCTCCCTTTCCAGGCCGTTTGAGATACTTCACCCCTGAAGAAATTGAAACTATCAAGAATCCTGCTCCTTCTGTGGCGGATAAGCCTTTGTTGGTTCTTTTGCACGGTCTGTCTGGTGGCTCCCATGAGTCCTACATCCGCTCGGTAGTAAACATGATTTCTGGACCAAAGTATAATTTTGACTGCGTGGTTCTCAACTCTAGAGGATGTGCGCGAACCCCCATCACTACTCCTCAGCTTTTCTGTGCAATGTGGACTGAAGACATTCGTCAGTTTATCCGTCTTTTGCGCAAAGAGCAGCCAGCGGGTCGCCGTATCTACCTGGTTGGATTCTCGCTGGGTGCGTCCATTTTGGCCAACTTTCTGGGCCAAGAAGGAGACCTCACTAGCAAGCCTGATACCAGAGTAGACGCTGCGATCGTTGTGGCCAATCCCTGGGACCTGAGCCATTCTAATCAGTACCTGATGACTTCGTTCTTGGGACGAGTCGCTTATTCACCTTCAATGGCGTATAACCTGCTGAGACTTGCCAAGAATCATCACAAGTCATTGGAAAGTGATCCTGAGTTTGATTATAACAAACGCCATGACGTTAGAAGCATTTCTGATTTTGATGATGCTTTTACTGCACCCATGTTTGGTTTTGACACCGCAAAGGACTATTATAGAAACGCTTCGTCTGTCAACCGCCTCATGAACATCCGCACGCCTACTCTCTTGATCAACGCTCTGGACGACCCTGTAGTTCACAAAGATTGTATCCCGTATCAGGAGGCCTACAAGAATCCTTACATCATTTTGACTACCACATCCCGTGGTGGCCATTTGGGCTGGGCTCAACCTGGACAGAACAACTTCTGGGCTCCCAAGGCCATTTCCAAGTTTTTCAAGGTTTTTGATGATACAGTCGATCATGAAAAGGGAGTTCCCCAAGTTGAAATTGCCCGTCCGGAGCGGCTGTTAGCCGGAGATCGCTTGAAAGTTAAACTCTTCAAGGCATGAAGAATAAGAAAACTTCAGGTCAATTCAGAAATTGAGTTGGAGTCCGGTCGTCAATTTCTTCACTCTAGTACCAATTTAGATACTTAGACTTTTAAAGCATATTATAGGACCCTCTCTGGTCATCTAAAGTAATAAACCAAGTATAATTCACAATCAAATGTTTCGAAGTTGGAGCATCGTAAAAAAAATCATACATTGTGAACGAAACGTACAAAAACGAATTAGACAACAGGAAAACATAGACCCAAAGCTTAAAAAAAATGAAAAAAGATGAAAGAAAATACAAATAATTATAAAATAGAAAAGAAAGTTAATCTAGTGGTTTTGTACCATATCCATGGATACCCACGTCGTGACTAGCCGGTCACTAGAGTTGAGAGATCCTGGGGATGACAAAGCAGCACTCGCCATAGTCCCCGCAGCTATTGCAGGTGGATTTTCCAAGTCAAATTGCGACTCTCTGTAGTCGTGGTCGCTCAGATTGCTTCTTGCATCGCTATCACTGCTGACCTCGCTGTTCCGGCCACTAGAGCGCTGTGATCGTGGCCGGCGACGGTTGACCTTACCGCGAGTTAAGTTAACCTGGGCTGCCGCAGCAATAGATTCAGCTCGAGAGATCTTGCGTGGAATCGCGTGTTCGTCTTGCAAGCTGCTGTTGCTACTGCCGCTTCGACCCTCGCCTGTTTGGAGCTTGGGGACACTTGAAAGGTACAGATTCTGGTTTGTGATCAGTGGGCCGTACGGGGAATGGCTAGCGCCGGCACCAGTAAAACCAGGACCGCCTGGAATAAAACCTGAAGAAGATGTCATGATTCCGGCTGCAGAACCTACTGTAGTGCCAATATGCTGTGGGCCGAGCACGTAGTAACTTGAGACGGGGCGCTCCGTGGTTTGAACGCGAGTGGTTGGAATCCGATTGACAGGCGAGAGCGATAGGTCGGAGGAAGAGCCACCTTCAGAAGTGGTTGAAACACGCAAATGGGATTGCGGGCCAACATGAGAATCCTGCATCTCTCTCTGGTTCTTGGCCATTCCTGACAGCACTACAGATCTAGCTTGCAGGTCTTCCATCTCTTGCACCATGTCTGCCAAGATCTTGTCACTCATCTTGCGCTGCTGACGGAGTAACTTAGGAATTCCTGGCGGTTGAACGTCTTTGACGGGCCCAAGATCAGGAATGAGCGGCATTTCAATTGACCCCGAACTTGCAGAACTGCCACTTGAAATAGACTCTTGGTTTTTAGAAGCCAGTAATCCAGACAAAACTCTTTCTTTGCTGATACCCGGGGGAACGGGTGGCAAAGGACGAGCCCCAGCCTGTAATGAAGACTTTCTTGATGATGACGAGCTGCGCATCCAGATCGACTCTTTGCCTGGCTTGCTGAAAGATCCAAAGGAATTTCCAGACCCGTCAGACGACTGTGAGTTGTTGCGAGATGGAGTTCTGGTCTCACGCAAAGGCTTGAGCATTAAATCCTTCTCAGGACTAGTGGATGAGCTGCTGTTGGTCTTGACAAAGGCAGTCTGGATATTACCTCCCATGAGGGTAGAGTACCTTTCCTGCATCTGACCCTGACGCAAAGCCCTCCTAATGGACTGAGCGCTGCGCTTGGGTGGGACGTTTTCAGAATCTGTAGGCATGAACATTTGAGAGGGCGGGCGCGAGGAAATAGGAGTAATGCTGACCATTTCGCCATTATCATCATAGTAAGTATCGCCTTGATTCAAGACTTCATCCGCCGTAGAGTAAAGCGAACTGTTGCGATCTGAAAAACTGCGCCTTTCGCTGTATGCAGGAATAGCCGGGGGAGTAAGAGAAGCAAGCCCATTTTTATTGACGTCAGCCCAGAATGATGACCCGTTATTGGTAGAGCTGGAGTTGGCATCCTTGACAGCCGATGCAGCATTAGTTGACGCAAAATTAGCAAATGCTGCATTTGCTACAAGGGTTCTCATACGCTGCTGGGAGTCACTAGATTTAGACGAGCTGGACTGGAAGGAATTGAGAGATTCTGCTTCATCAATGTACGATTCGGGCTCCTCTTCCTCATTATTCAGCTGCTCCCATTCCATCTCTTCTTCGGCTTCAAGACTCTTGATTTCCTGGCGCAGCACAATTCGCGTTGCAATTGCTCGCCTGAGATACTCAGACCAAGTATTTACAAATGCAATAGCTTGCTCCATTTTTTCAGGTTCGCGAGACGACTCTATATCCATGTGTGATATCTTCCTAGTTGATGGCGGAACCGACATGTGGCCAGCTCCATACTTGAGACTTTTGCGCTTGAAAAGATCTGATCGTCGAATTATGTCAGGATGGTTCTCAAGTGTGGGTAAGACTTGTGATGTAAGAGAAATAAATGATTTTTCGCGATTGAGAGACCCATATCGGAACGATCCGTTAGAAGCAAGCGATGCTTTCCGAGAAAGACGTCGATGAAGCTTGCGGGCGTCGTCTAGATCTTGCTGTAACTGCTCAAGCTTTCTATCCATTGTGTCATACTCATTCGTACCGATTGCTGAACCAGGTGTCGTGGGGCGAGGTGGCGGGTTGACCATGTGCTGTGGATTTGTCCCTGGCGGAATCGGTGGATTTCGCACACGAATGAAACTATTAGAGCGCCTGTGGTAAATAGAAAGAATTTCGCCGTTACCAGTATTGTCAATGCCGCTGTGCTTTGTGACGTGGATTGGTTCTGAGATAATGCCTCCTACAGGTTTACGAGCAACAGAGTAAGTCCTTGGTATCGGCCTCACCCCTAGCAGTTGAACAGAACGCACATTATACTGAGTAGGCGTACCACCATTCCCTGGAAGATTGAAAGAGTACTTTCTCCGCAATTGCGCTTTTGAATAGTAGAACCTGGCTCTCGGGCGTCGGCGAAAGATTCGCAGGAAAAATCGCTTAATCCTTGACCCCCGAATGCTAGCAACCGATTGCTTTCTTTTCAGCATTAATGTCGGAGCGCCGAATTCCTGCATGTTAAGCTTCTCCAGAGATGGAGCTGAGTGAACTGGGCGTCTTGGGACTTTGTGACTTTTGGTGCGTTGCGGTTGAGCATTAAATCGTGAAGGCGCTCTTGCAACTGTGGGAGGATCCAATGAAGCAGGCAGATCTCTAGTGCGACGAGTGCTTGCTTTGCGTGAGGGTGGCTGGTAATATTGTTGAGGATATGCTGGTTGAGATTGAGGAGTTTTGGACTGGTGAATTGAAGATACGGCTTCTTCGGCATTTTCTGGCACTGCAGTATCAATAAGTCTGCGAGATACTTTTCGATATCGAGAAGAGCTGGATGGGTGTTGTTTAAGTTGTGAATTCGAGTGACGCAAAGAGGATTGAGAGACTTGTGATTTGCTTGATCGCGTACGCTGTGGCCCATATGGATTGAGGGAGAACTTGTATTCGGCAGGGCGGTTGGAAAATGAGGAAGAAGTAGAACAATTTGACCTGGGTGGAATTGCTTGTCCCGTTTGAGAGTATCGATAGCTGCTGGTTCTGCCGATTGATGAGCCATTGTCGTTTGCTTTCATGAGAGATGGATGCTTGCGATGTTTCTTTTGTTTTCGATCACCAATGAGTCGTTTGAATCGGCCTTCAGATCGCGCTGACCGAGTTGGAGAGTTTTCTGTTGAGGATGAAGAGTATAGCGAAGAGGCTCTGGAAACTCCGGTTTGCTCAGAACCTTCAGGCTTTCTGGTGCGCTTCTGTCTACCCATGGTCTAAATAAGTTAGAACCAACGAGGTTCAAATGTTGAAAACGTATGGTACTCACACTCTTGGTGAATTAAAAAAAAAATTGCAGAAAAATTAGAAAGAAAAGGAGTCTGGAGGAGAGGTGAATGAATATATAACGCTTGGCAAGTGAAATGGCGGGCGATGGGTTGATTGGGGTTGAGGTTACAGGGAATCCAAAAGGAAAATGTTCCCTAAGTATGTCAGCCTTGACCTATGCTAAAGTATGCATTATGTATGAAAAGTTCCATATTGAGTAGCCAGACAGGCTGGTTAAGCGCGTTTTGGTGGTTTCAATCAAGGCCAAAACCTGCGTGGCGGGTGGTTGGAATTGGGGAGGCAGGTCAAAATGATCGCGGCTTCGGGTCAGCCGCACGTCCCAATTGAGCTATGATGTGGGTTTATGAGTTGCCCAAATTAGGCTTTCGCGTTATTCTATGCACAACAAGGACAAGAAAAAACGCGCGAAAATGGCTGACAATCCAAAACAATGTGGGAAACGGTTCAACCTTGCTTTGGCGCTTCACACGATCAGAGTGGAATCGAGGTGAGGCAAAATTTGGAGACCCTCTCGGTTCGGCGATTTAAACCCTGAGAGATGTGCTGAATCATAACTCTACTTGAATAGTTCGAGACCCTTATTGCGTCAATGCGGTTGAATACTCATCGACGGCTAGTTAATCGGGTCATGAGGTTTACTGATAATAATGAGACTTTCTTTTTTGCTCTTTCGGTTCAGCTAACAGGAATTTTATAGAAGATACAGTATTGTTAAATTCTGCCCTCTTATTCCGCAATACATCCTCGTTATGAGTGCTTTTACTTACAATGTCAAGAACGGCTTTGTCCTGCTTGGATCTCTTCCTAAGCATGAATGAGCTACTATTCTTAGAACTCCGCACTGGCGAATACAAGTTAGTTAACAGGACTCCTTTTCTATATATTTCACCAGAAAATGTTTTACGAATCGAGTCCTATTCAAGGCGGATACCAACCACAAAGAATCTCTAAAAGTTTTTCTTTTTGGATTGTGTTCTCAATGTACGGCTGAACAAGCAACCCGTAAACTTTGCTGGAGGGTGCGAGACCAATTCAGTCCATGAGAAAGAACAATGGAACCAACAAACCCACACTTGTGGGCAAACACCACCAACTTCAACCGTTTGATAAACCAGTATTGAAACTATAGGACCATTCAATATGAGTCAAATTCAATTGAAGGCTGCGGCTAGATACACACAGCAAAGGTCGAGTCGCCTGATTCTGCTTAGCACAAAGGTTGGACAGAATCATGGCCTGCTTCCCTACTGCGAAACACGACCTACGCTAATTCAGCGCAACGATAGAATTGAGCGCCCAGACATTGCGCAAAAGCGGTTTTTGATAACTGAGCTGCTACAGGCACTTGCATCGCCGTTCGACACAATCCGACAGATTAAAAACACTAAGAAAATGCTCGAAGACGCTAAAGAAGAGTTTATGGAGCAGTACGAGCTTAGCAAGGTGCCAAGAGTGAACACGTTCCAGCCGTTTCCGGATTTCTATAAAAGAGCGCGCGAGACCCGCGCCATCCAAAAAGCCTTGATCACGCAGCCATCGTTCTTGGTCGTGTTTGGGGGCTCGTCGGTAGGGAAAACAGCGTTGCTGAGAAAGATCCTCTCGGGGGATACAACGCCCATAGATTTGACCAATAAGAGAGCAGACTTGGTTGAGTACGTGGAGTATGAAGCGGATTTGCATCCTTCGACGATCAAAAAGGATGGCCAGAAGTATATCGTGATGCACATTGATATGAGGATAGCAGGGTTTGCGGATATGAACGGGCTGGCGATACGACTGGCGTCTCAGTTTGAGCAATTCTTTGAGACGATATCAAATTCGCCTGAGGAGGACGGGATTTTGAAAACGGAGCAAGAGTGCCAGGAACAGGACATCAACCATGAGCGGATCAATGCGCAGTACGCTGCGCAGTACAAAGACGCCTTCAAGGGACATATGATGGCGTTCCGACAGCTCCGGAAGCAGTTCCAAGCCCGCATGGAGAAGTCCATATCCACCATTGGCACCACGGGGCAAGTCGTCACCATTGGCGATATTTCAAACATTATGGAGCGGTTCCAAAGCTCGCTGTATGCATACTGGCAGTTTGAGGTCAATACCGAGGAGGCGAAATCGGCAAGCGAGCTTCAGAAAGCGCAGGAAGCGGAGCAGCGCCAGCGCATTGGGTTTCTCAAGAAGTCGAAAAACAGGAACGGGCTGGTGGATATCAAAGCCCAGCAGGAGCTTGATGAGCTGGAGCGTCGGCTTAGGATCTTGAAAGAAAACATGAATAGAAGGCATAAGTCACCAATGGCGGACTCCAAAAAGCGGCTGCCTGTAATTTTGATTGACGAGGCACACCGGTTGCCTGCTCTAGTTGAGTCTCAAGACTGCATCAAAACGCTGCTCGACTCATTCCTGGTTCTCACAAAGCAAGACCGGTTGTGCCATGTAATCCACACAACCTCGGATCCTTTCTACCTCCACTGGCTGCGTGCGTTCAATATAGCTCAGCACACCAAGATCATCACCATCAAGGACTGCACCTACCAGGAAGCACACGACTACTTCTATACCAGCTTGCTTCCCTCCACCATTGAAAAGCTTCCCTCCCCCGGTTTGATCAAGCAGCGCCTGCCCCAGTTCGAGGACATCTGGGAGGTGTTCGGCGGCCGTATAGCCCACATGGCCGACTACATTTCTGAATTCATCTACTCAGACGGCACCATCTCGCCTCAGCAGTCGTCTCACTTCACGCAGGCCTACAATAACGTCAAATTTCACTTGACCCACCACGCGTTTGTGACCCATTCCTCGATCCCCGACACCATCTTCCGCGAGTCCGAGTTTGACAGCAAGGTGTTCAAGCTAATCATTCAAGACCTCCTAGCCTCGCGGGACGCAACCCAGGACACCAGCAAGCCGCTGCTTCCCAAGTACAGTCTCGATTACTTTGACATTTGCGAAAAGTACGGTGCCGAGAAGGTCAACGCCATCGTCTCTTCCCGCCTCTTGGACATATCGTGGTCCCCCGCCGCAGCTGAGTCTTTTGAGTTGTCTGAGGACACAAATGGGCCCACGCTGCCGCCGCCCAAGCCGGCGAGCTCGTTGGGGGAAGTGACTCCACCAAAACTGCACGCAATGTCTCGGGTCATTGAGAAGGCGTTAGAGCTTGTTTTTCTAGCCAAGCCAAGCTGAGAGACTGATCTCCAATTTTACCTAGACGTAATGGACATGTAAGGTACCAATGATATAATTCTTTTATTATTAGGGTAATGCATAATACTACGTGTTATAACGGAGCTACCATGTAATAGCTCGCTCCCTTCTCACATCCACTTCTAGAGTATCCTTTCTAGAAAAGTGGTTCTTAGCTCTGTACAAGGCTAAACAGAGAGCTAAATGAGGTTACAAGTTGTAGCTTTGATTTCCCATCTTTAAAGCCAGTGTTTTTAAAGTCTTCTCCGTTTCTGTGTGAAGTAATCCTTCAGGTGATACAACATTCGAGTGACAGTTCGGAGCGAGAATTGAATAGTACTTTTTCGCGTTGAATTTCGCATTCAAGTTGACCTGAGAGGACCTAGGACACTTGTAACCTCCGATATTACAGACAGTCACGTCTAAGTGGGTCGCAACCTTATCAACACTAATAACTACACCACATCCCGCTTTCTCAAGCCTTCAAGAAAGGATCATCCTGAAGTCTTCATGACGGTGATGAGCTCTTCCTCCTTTGGTGACCATCCTGCAGACTTCCTGATGATTGAGTTCGACCTGCTTGTTGCACAGTTTGCAGGGCCTCATTT